>JAWZYV010017647.1:0-28519 GCA_038373885.1 Cheiracanthium punctorium | reverse complement strand
AGGATTCGATCACCCTAATTTTTAGCTACACTGTCATGGCAAATAAAACTGATAATCAACTAAGGTAGAACTGATAATAAAAATAAGTGTTAACTTTATTTTCCGGAACTCAAATTTTAGTAGTAGGAATGAAAAATGTATGAAATCATTTTCAAAAGCTACCTATGGAACTATTTCATTCACAATGAATTTCCTTTTTTATTCGCAATATACTATGCATTTTAATTATTAAATTGTTATTTAATACTATTCAATCATCAATTTGATCACATACTGGTATTATTCCGTTATCAGTGCACACTAATTATCACCAAACGTAACTAATTAACTTTTAAAAGTATAAAACATGTTTGGGTTAAAAAAAAATCGGCAAGCGATTTGCCAAGATAAATGTCAGACACATGAAATTATTGATGGTTCGGAATTCACGATTAGCAAACAGTTTGCCAGCCACACTTTTGACGAACAAAACTAGTTTTGGCGAGCAATGGACCGTCGGGTGATTACGTAACTACCTAAAAATCTTTATTGAACTTCCAATTTAATTCTTTACTGAATATTTATGGAACTTTACTGATATTTTAATGAAAGAAGACAATGTTGAAATAAAAATATATAGACATGAGAGACAGTTTATTGTATGAATTCGGTGTAAACCGTTTACACTTTAGCGTTCGGAAAGGCAAACGAAGTGCACTCAGTTTTTAAACTAAACGGACCGTCAGGAGAGCTGGTTTACTTCGTTTGATTGACTTGTAAATTAAAGATGGCGGCGCTTGACTACAACGTGTTTATGTGTGGAAACTGAAAATCTTTTTTCTCTTCCTAAGATGATATTAGTGCTTAGTGGACATTTTCAAAGTTGTAATAAAACTGTGGAGTTATCCAGAAAAACTATTGAAGGTATTTTCTTTTCTTCTAGCCTGATAAATTTATGAGATGCTATTAAAATTAAAGCTTTATCTACCCAAAATCAGCGACATTAAATTAATTTTGGTAAAATGGAAAGTTGCTGATGAGAAAAATTGTAGCATCATTGGAAGAAAATGCGGAGAAAAGGTATAAAGCCAGTGTTTTGGATGCTCTATATTTGTGAGACAATCTTGGGACCAAGTATCCAAAAATACAATTAAAAAATGTTTTCAGAAAGCGGGATTTCCAGACAAACAATTGGAAAGTGATGAAAATGAACATATCGCCTCTGCAGAAGAAGTCATAGGTGAAGAAGTCGCTCCTGGCAGAGACGGCCCGAGGGGCGTGCGGGGCCCAGGCGAAGCGTAAGAGCGGGGGCCTCTTCTCTATCATGTCTTATGAGACAGCAATAAAATGGCCCAGGAGCGGGCCTCTATAAGCGCGGGGCCTTAGGCGATCGCCTACATTCGCACCCCCCTTGGGCCGGCCCTGCTCCTGGGGTAGACTTTAACGATTATGTCACTTGTGATGACGGACTGCCTATCTGTGCGACTGAAGTTAATGAAGTTGACGATTTGTCGGAACAAATGGATAGCGATTCTGACACAGAAATATGAAAACTCCCATTAAAACTGTTTACTTTTTCTGATGCCTCACATGGTTTGGAAACTGTGAAAACATACCTCATGCAGCAGGATATAAATGACGCCGCATTTTCTTCTCTCCATAAGATAGAAAAAGAACTTTTTCAAGTCAAAAGTCAAAGAAATCTCCAAACATCTACTTCTCAGTACTTTAACATTAACTATTGCAATTATTTGTTGAATTCAGCTGCTGAATAAAAAGTGAAAATTTTCTAATTAATGGATATTTTTGTGTAGTTCCTTATAAAAGCGTTTCCATAAGGTAAGTGCAGAATTTTTTACTTTTCGTTTTGGACCCCGATCACAACGAATAACCCCGATTTAACAAATAAAATTTTCGGTCCGGATGAATTCGTTAAATCGGGGTCCTACTGCATATGCGAAACAAAGCAACTAATCTGCCACTCCCCCTCTTTGATGTGACTGTGAGAAACTCTCCGCACTTTGAGGATATATACAAAATAACTGATTTTAATGGTATTGATGTCAAAGTTGAGACTATAAAATCCAAACCATTCAAACAATGTTATAATTGTCAAGCCTTCGGGCACAGCTCGCTTACCTGCAAATTAAGCCCAAAAATGTCTCAGATGTGCCGGCCCTCATTTAGCCAAAAACTGCACTCTGCCTAAGGATTCTAGAGACGCCACTTGTGCTAACTGCAGTGGCCCCCACCCCGCTAATTACGCTGGCTGCCCCAAAAATCCCTATAATAGAGGGAAAAACTCAATTGCCCCCGCTCTTTCTAGGGGAACTCAAAACTTGACTAACTCGAAAAATAACAAAAATTCTCGACCTAGGTTCAACAGCAAGAAAGTAAATAGCAATGCTTCTTACGCTTCAGTTTTGAAAACAAATACTCTAACCCAAAACAAACATACTCCCAAAACTCTTCCTAAACAGTCAAATTTTGCACATCACAACAGATTCAAACTTTTGGACGATGAGTCTGACACTGACTGTTCTGTTTTCTGTGACCCAGAACCCTTTGAGGAAACTGAAGCTCCGGCTGAAGTCCCCCAGGCTCAAACGGTCACCAAAACAACACCAGACACAAATACTGCTAGCAAGGCTGTAAACATTCAACCTGATAATACAAACAACTCCAAGCAAACGACTAAAATCCAGCCCCAAACTAGTAAACAAACGAATAAAAACAGGACTAGTGGTGCCACCACTAAAACTAAACGGCGACCTGTAAACAAAACTAGAAAAATAAAGAGAAACACAAAATATAAGAAACAAAACAATGAAACTAATACGCTTAGTTTTTTCGAAATTATACAAACTCTGCGAGAGCTAAATGAAGCAATAGGCCTCAGAAGCATACTAAACTTCTTTAGAGACCTTCGACAAGTTTTAAATAATGATGTAGATGACAATATGGAAAAAGCTTTAAAAAATATTTGAGATAATCACAATTCATTGTAACTTCAACGAAAATCATGGGTCAAAATCTAAATAATCTCAATATTTTCAGCTGGAATGCGAACAGCAAGGGACTACCTAGCTCTAAATGCATTCGATATAGTCCTCTTACAAGAGACAATGTTCCGACCAAACAAAAATTACAACATCGCTAACTACAATCTTTACCAAAACACTCCTACCCAAACTTCTCAGAAACGCCGTGGCCGCACAGCTATTTATGTAAAAAAGAGCCTCATTAGCAGACAATTGGACATAAATTTCACTCGGCTTGAGTGCAAAAATGTCATTATTAATATAAACCATTAAATATTACCATTATAATTTACAATTAGCTCCATTTACATCCGATCTAACGAACACTTGCCCGCTCAAGACTTATTAACATTAATTAACTCCCACCCCCACGTCATTATGGCTGGGATTTTAATGCTCACAGCACTGTTTGGAACTGCGTTCGCACCTGTAGAAGGGGCCGTCAGCTCCTGAAGTTTATCACTGATAACAACATCGCGCTAATTAAAACAACCACCCCCACTCATTACTCCCAAGGTAATCCCTCGTTTATTGATTTCTGTCTCACCAAAGACTTTCATTATAACACTGCAGCTCGTACAATAGACATGTTTGACTCTGACTACCTTCCCATTCATATTAGTGTTGACTTGATCTTCCAATCTCCTCCAATTAAGAAAACATACATTCGTACTAATTGGAGAATTTACATCGAGTCTTTGTTGGATGCTCAGTTTGAAAACTTGCATCTTGACTCTCCCATCTCACTTAACTCTGCAATTAAAGATTTAAATGATACCTTGACCAGTGCCAAAAATCTTGCCTCTTACGAGTGCCCTTATAACAACTTCAATCTCCTCCCTGCTGATATCAAACAAAAGATTAGGGATAGGAACAGAGCGAGGCGTCTTTACCAACGCACTAAGTCCCCCCTACATAAACAAGATTATTATCGACAAAAATTCCTAGCTAGAGAGGCTCTCTACATACATCGTCAAGAGCGCTGGGAGTATTTTCTAGAAGAACTAAATCAAGACGAGTCCGATGTTTGGAAAATAATTAAAAGATTTCGGAGGAAAAAATACGATTTCCCCCCTCTCCTGAGCCCTTCAGGTATTGCTTACACGGATGAGGACAAAGCCAACACTCTAGCGCAAGCTTACAAGCAACAATTCACTGTACACTCTGATCTCGTTAACCCTGATTTTGATAGAGATATCAAGGCTCAGATTGAGGACTTTCTAAGTCGCCCCCCGACTCAGTCCTTACTCCATACTACTAACTTAGAAGTAAGCGAAATAATTAGCAAACTTAACAATAAAAAAGCCCCCGGCATAGACAACATAACTAATCTTATGCTTAAAAATATCCCACATAACATTCTTGAACTTATAACTCAAATCATAAACACAATTCTCGATCTCAAAGTTTTTCCTAATGTTTGGAAAACGGCCATTGTTTGTGCCATTCCTAAGTCTGGTAACCTGGCTATCCCAGAAAATTACAGACCCATTAGCCTTCTGAGCAGTCTCAGTAAAGTAGCTGAAAAAATTATCCTGAGGAGACTTAACTCTCATTCGCGGGATAACAACATCATCATTCCTGAGCAATTTGGCTTTAGGCCCAAACATGCTACCACTCACCTGCTCCTCAGAGTAGTGGAATTTCTTTTTGAGGGCTTTAACCTCAAGGAATCCACCGGAGCAGTAATGCTGGACATTAGCAAAGCTTTTGACCGCGTCTGCCATAACTCACTTATTTACAAACTAATCACTATAAACACGGCGGACGCGTTGATTCATTTCATTAACTCTTATCTGAGAAATCAAAAGTTCTCCGTCCGCATCAACAACACTTACTCCAATCACACTCCTATTGAGGCTGGTGTACAACAAGGATCACTCCTTGGTCCTACACTGTTCAACATCTACATAAATGATATTCCAAGAGATTCTCACACATCTTTAGCAGTATATGCAGACGATACGGCTATAATGTCCAGATTCACACACCCTGACACTATGGTCAACAAAATTCAGCACCACAATGACACACTTGAAGATTGGTTCGCCACTTGGAAATTAAAAGTAAATCCCTCTAAGTGTCAGGCCATTCACTTCACTAGATCCCGCAAGATTGCGAAACCAATATATATTAATGACGAAAGAGTTGAATGGGCAGGATCAGTAAGTATTTGGGAGTCATGCTGGATTCCAGACTGACTTGGAAGGCACAGGCCACCTATGCCCGTAACAAAATGATTGCGGCCGAAAACTCTATCTCAAAGTTACTATACCAAAGCAAACTTAGCATTCCCAACAAACGAAAACTGTACAACATGATTGTCCTCCCTGCAGGTACATACGCTAGCCCCATTTGGGGTTATGCTGAGAAAACAAATCTAAACTTAATCACAACTCAACACAACAAAATACTACGAAAAATTAGACATGCTCATAGATACATGAGAAACACGGTTATACGTAGAGATCTCATGATTCCCTCCATGTACGAAATTATTAAAAAACAAGCCCAACACTTTTATGGCAAATTCTATAACTTACCAAATGAACTAATTGCATAAATCCCTGATTATGACTTCCGCGATTCAGACAACCGGACACGGCCTAAAGCTGTCCTCCCGCTTAATGAGTAGGATTATTAGCACAAAGTCTCAGTACCTTTTCTTCCAAATTACGACTTCCCTATTTGTGAGTCCTGATCTTGTCCCACCCTTGACATTGTCTTCTAGAGTCCCTTGTATATATTGTATATAATTTATTTTCATTTTGCATTATTCTCATACTGTTTTGCTCTAATATATATTACTATTTACCTTTTCTATAAAGTATGTTCTGATACTGCATTTTCTCTTACATGTTCCATCGATGTATAACTACTCATCAAACAACTGGAGTTAAACTGTCATGGAACAGGCACTCCTTTCAAGAACAATTCGATGATGATGATACGTGTGTTTAGTGCTGTCAGTGGTTATCAGTTTCTTTTGACTTTACGAACAACTTCAGTTTATTTAGTTTCGTCGCCAAGGAGACGTATTTGTTTACAATTCGCGAATGCGTTAATTTTGCTGAGGAGAGATTGTAGTACATACTCAATATAAAATCAACAGGATTTTTAAAAGAAAGAGTGGCCATAATTGAAGTGCACAGATCAAAATTTAGAAATTTTAACTTAACCTTCATTTTTCAAAACGTATTTAGCAAGAGAAGTTCAAATTTCGCTAATAACGGTTTAAATCTACTTCAATCTCAACACTAAAACATGCATTGAAAAATAGAAGAAAATTATTACTTTTGAAAAATTATGTACCTTTGTAGCATTTTCTAACGTACGCATGAATTTCCTCCTCGAAAAAATAATATTTGCAGCTTTAGTAAACGTAAAATGCTTTTCAAAACAACATACTTTTCCATAACAGCGGAGGCCATTTGAAAACAACAACAACATGCAGCAAGTGTATCTTCTAAACAAGAGAACGAACTTGATATGCTTTCAGTTTACTTCGTTTGAAACTAATCGCACTCAGTTTTGTATACGAACACCTTAGACAGAAACTCGTTGCACGAGTGCAACTCGTTTGGCGTTTACGAATGCGGCCAAAATAAGCATTTTAAGTCTACATAAATAATTACATAAAATACTTCTAATTTACTAAATTAATCCATTTAATTGTAACTGCTTAGTTGTAAATATGTGTAAAACGAAAGAATGAAATAATAAACAGCACTAACATTTAGAAATATTAATTTCTTTTAATTAAAACTTTATGGTGTAATTTACATTTTTTATAAAATATAGCTACAGACGTTTTATTTGTTTACATCACCCAAGTTACGAAACTAAATAAACCAAAGGCGTTCGGAAACGCCAACTGACACTAACTGCACTAAACAGGTTTGCTGACGTTTCCGACGGTTTACTTATAGATAGAACCCCTATAACGTCTCGAAAAAGGTGTCGTCCCAGAACCCGCGGTAACCCCAAAGTGGGGTGGAAAATGGTGGGGATGAGCAGAGAGAGAGAATATTCTCTCTCCTTCAAGGTCGGTAACGAGATCGTGGGGAGATCGTGGGATTGCAGAATTCAACTGAGCGATAGTCCCTCATTCCCCCCCCCCCCCCCACACACACACACACTTGCTTTTACACTCTCTTATCAGTTCTATAAGAACCCGTTCAAAATACAAAAGCGAAATGGGATGGGAGAATGGTTCAATATGAACCAAACTTTTTTGGGGGAATTTTAAATCATACTCATTCTTATGAAAAGAAAATTAATGAATATACAATGAAAAATATTATAAGAATTTTTTTTTATCAACAAATAATGTCCCCCATCCCTCCCCCCCAAAAAAAGAAAGAAAAAACCTCGATTGTAATCCGCTTTAATAATAAATACTCTAAGGAGACAATTTGATACAAATACATGTGAATTATTAATGTAAGTAGAAATTACATTTTTAGAGAGATTAATTAAAAGGTTTTTGCAGATATCGTATAGCGAAAAGTTTTTTCAAGAATGTATTTTCCTTGGAATAAACTATAAATTTTGACTTCCTTTAACTGTACACAAACTTCAAAACAAAATACTGATTACGATAAGTTTCATCAAATGAATTATGCATTTAAAATAAATGCTTGAATTCAAACTTATACCCGGAATAAACTTGCATTTGTTAACATTTTTTATTTAAACATTTTTATTTTATTTTGGTGATTTCAAAGTTAAATTCATAAATAAAGTGAATTGCAGAAACTTTGAAAAGTGCTGGAAGAAAACAAGATGTTGATGGGTGATTTCTTTTCCTCTTCTACAATAAAGAAACAATATCACCGCAATTATTTAATATTGTTGTTTTGTTCAGGCAGAGCATTCTAGGGCTATCTTCCAAAGAGGAAAATGTATTGAGCGAGCACTTTTTAAGGAGGCCTAACGAGTATCTATGTTACATCTGGGGAAAAACCTCCCAAAACTCCAGATCGACAACTGCGCAGTAAGCCGGAACGCTGGGCCTTCATGCTTCAGCCATCTGAAAATGTTCATCAATTATTTAATTGTTAATATTTTATAATGCATTTTACAAATTTAACAGTGCTTTATTGGATGTATCAAGTAGCGCTGTTTTTAAAAGCTCGTGATGTAAATATTTAAATAGTTTTAATATTTTAAATCAATAAAGTTTTAATGTAGTATCTCTGATCGGATCACTTTTTTTTCAACACAAGGAATCCCGGAGAATTTTAAATGATGAAAAATCAGCAAATCCGTGAGATATTTTTTTACATAGTTGGTTGTGGAATGTATAAGTACTTTTGTTTCTGCAATTCATAGAAATACATCAAGTGAGCAGAAATTTTATAGGACAAGAAGAATTATAATTTCAGAATTTTAGAATACTGGAAAACGAAATTTTTTATTCACCAAAGCAATATTCCGTTAGATTTTCAGAGAAATAGTACATGCTTATTAAATACTTATATTGTTAAATATAGTATTCTGAAAGATTGAAATTTGTTCGGTTATTCAAAATTTTCTTCTTTTTTTTTCTTTTTTTTTTTTTTCTTTTTTTGTGCGTGTGTTTGTGTAGTAATTTCGATTTCTCATTCATTTTTTTAAAATTTAACAAACGAAAGAATCAATGCCCAAAATAGTTAAAACATCATTAATGTTATACAACTTTTTGTAGCATTAAATAATCATTTATATATATAAATTTTTCTTTTGGCATACATACTCAGTCTTATAATTAAGTTGAATACCCTAAGTTAGTCTCTCAGTCTATATTTTAAATATACATATAGTTATAATTCGAAAATAGCAAGAATAACCTGATATACTGCAAAAATAATAAATGAATAATGCACAAAAAATATCACCCTTAATTTAAATCAGTTTTATCAATCTCTCGTGCGTTTTGCGAGCAACTTTTTATTTGGTTTGTTTCATTTTGTTCTAAATAAGGAAATATTTTTAAACAAGCGGTGGATACCGCTATAAATGTTTTTCTATCTTATTTTTCCACAAGACTACCACCTATCCTCAAATAGGGTAGACGATATAGTAGATATAGATCATTCATTATAAGAACTGTTGGGGATACAAATATATGTAGATGTTATTTTCTTAAGTAAAATAAAAATTGGATTATTGTTTTCAATAGTTTGTACACATTTTCGTAACACTGCTAAGGCTTTGAGGCTGGATTTCACACAGACATGAAATATATAACTCTTGATATTGTTTGGTATCCTATGTTTTCAGAGGTAGGATATCACTTTATTACGGAAATATCATAGCCAACCCCTCAATATAATAATATACCCCCTCCCCCCTTTTTTTATTGCACGCTGTTGGTGGTGCCTGATGAAGATGTGATGCATATTCTACAGCTTACGAAATATTGCAACAATAAATTAAAGCTGTTGTGAACTAATAGTATTTAAATATATGTAAAAAATACATGTGTTGCATATTTTACAGCTTACGAAATATTGTAACAATATATTAAAGCTGTTGTGAACCAATAGTATTTAAATATATGATTAATTATGTCGCATACTTTTATGTCGCACTTTTGTGACAGATTTTTCGGACAATTTTCAATAAAGGGGTTGAGAGATAAAATGACATAGTCATTAATATATATTTGCTATATAAGATTTGTTTTTCAAGTAGTTAATATAAATTTTGAGTACAGGTGTGAATATTATTTAAATTGTTTCAAACTGTGTAAAAATTTCTATTAAAAAAAAAAAAAAAAAAAAAAAAAAAGGTATTGAGAATGATTTTTTAAATAATTTTTCTGTTTAAAAATACTACAGATTCAATGATAAATTTTGTTGAATCAAAAATCTTAATCAAAAGCCATTAAAAGAACAAGTTAATTAAATTTCATTAAAATCCGAGATAGTGATTGTCGAATTTGGGTTTTTGCTGTTGAATTGACAGAGAATGGACCTGCTACTTTGATCACTATTTAAAACGGACTTTAGAGACGGACTTTTTTTTTTTAACTTAGTCCGTCAAGTCTTATATGGAGTTCCTTTTCAGACATAGCTAATTAAATATTGACACTTTTGTGTAGTTCAACTTAAAATAAGTTTAATTTTACTTAATTTGTTCATTTATCAATTGACCATACCATTTAATAATAACAATGAGAAAATTATTAACATTTTAAAAAAGCTAGAAAGCTTGCATGTGAGCAGTCTATAAACTTACATTTGTCAATGTAATTGAATTCCATCAATATAACTGAATGTTACACAGAATAAATTAATTACATGGAAAGAAAAACTATGCTAAAGATAAGTGTTTCAGTGTTTTTAAAAATGTTTTTTTTTCTTATTTACATAATTTCATATCACTTGATTTTGAATTAAAAAAAAAAACTTTATCAAAAGCTAAAGGGCAATGGGGCGTTTCGGACGGCCATGAGGCTACTGGAAAAATTATCTGAATGGCAATTTTCAATAGAGATAAATACAGAATACACTAAAGTACCTATGTTAACGCCCTTTCGGACGCCCACTTGTTTCTCACATTTTGTTTTTAATTCATGCCCCCCCCCCCCTTATCTTCTAAATATACAAACCCATTCAATATTGTGCGCTTTTTTTCCGTGATTCATTTTCGACTATAGTTTACATTGGTTTCAAAAACTGAATACACTGATGGGTAGTTTAAGTAATAAATGAAATATTGAGACTTAATAAAAGATTTATATTTAAATTTCAGTAAAGATATGAATTAAGTTTGAAGGAGGAGAAGGTGTATCAAGGTAGCTCTGTAAATATCTATGAAAATGGCTATTTTCATGATTTTTTTTTCAAGTTTCCCACTCATGATAGAAATGCAACTTCTATTTAAAAAAATCAAGTCAATACTGATAAAGTTTCATTCTTGAATAAATTTTTAATTTGATGTTCCCAGTTAGGAACATTGGACTGTAAAAGTTTAAAAGAATCAAGTAACAACAAAAAAATTGAGAATGTCCACTCATAAGACGTATTAACATTATTATAACAACCAGACCTAAAGAACATTCAGCGAGAGCTAAAGAACATTCAGAAAAATCTTAAAATGCAATATTTTTAAAGGTTTTTTGAAATGAAAGATGAATCAGAATAATTTGTCATG
Source organism: Cheiracanthium punctorium (assembly GCA_038373885.1). Classification (NCBI taxonomy): domain Eukaryota; kingdom Metazoa; phylum Arthropoda; class Arachnida; order Araneae; family Cheiracanthiidae; genus Cheiracanthium; species Cheiracanthium punctorium. The sequence goes on along the minus strand of JAWZYV010017647.1, from coordinate 17,357 downwards.
CAATTTCTGTGCTTCTCAAAGTGTTTTCTTAAACTTACTCAGTATATACCTATTGGCTTGTCCGAGAGTAGAGCTTGTATAGTAACATTGTGTATCGCACTAAACTAAGTTTGTTTTTGAAATTTGTATAGAACTTTATCATGAAAAGTCTTAAATTCTCTCATAACGAAATATTTAATATAATGGGCACCGTTAATAACATTTTTCAAGAGACAGTAACTAAAAACTTTAAAAAAAAAAAAAAAAAAAAAAAAAAAAAAAAAAAACCATGAAGGAAAAATCAGGAAAAATCAACATTGTCTGTTCTTGGAGAGGATGCCTTGAGCGAGGTCACTTTTAAGGGGTTCTAACGAGCATTCACGTTATATTTAGAGAAAACCGCCCAAAAATGTAGTCCGTCAGATCGACACCCACGAGTAGACAAGAACCTTGGTTCTTTACGCTTCATGCATCTACCATATTGACTGTGCTATCCACTCGCCCATATGGCAGGACCGTTACAGAATAAAACCTGCCTTAAGTAAACCCTTAACTAAGCATAAACTTATTATTTAAGAAAATATTTCTTGGTCCAGTGAACACTTAGTCTATTTCTATATAATTTTTATTCAACGGAAAATGAAGTAAACAGAAAGTCTTAAACAAAAGTATGTCTTTCTATTTAAGACAAGTTTTATCGTATAACAATAAAACTTAATTTCATCTATACCCTATTTAATTTTCGATTAAAATTATTTTCAAATGAAATTTAGTGTAATATATATAGGCAAATCCGAAAGGTTCAGTTAAATACTATTATATACCTTCATAAACATGTATCAAATCATAAAAACTCTTATCGTTATTTTAAAGTTTAAATCCTACTTTAATAGATACATGTATCGACTAAACGTATATTTATTTAGCATTTTAGTCGATATATGTATCGACTTTGATAAATATATCTTTTCAATAACTTGCTTAAAAATAGACTACCTTGTAAATGATTACAGAAAGCATGCATGTAGGTTTTATGAATGATAAAATAATATTTATTTGACTTCGATGCTCTACTTGTGGTAAACGAAATCTCGTTTTGAAATAGATTTGGATCTCCATACTCGAAGAAAAGAACGCGTAAATGCGTAAATAAGAGTTTTCTTCCGGAAGAAAACACATTCAACGGAAATCTCTTTTTTAAGTGAAACTGCTTCGATTTAACAATAGCCGTGCATGACCCCCAAACTTGACCCCTCCACATGCTGGGTGGATTTTCTGCCTCCTGTATAAGGGACCATCTATAGGATTTTTGTTGCCCATAAAGAGCTCTGAGAGGAATGGGAGATTCGGGAAGAAATCAGGGGGGCATAAAGGGGAAAGTAGTTTTTGACAGGTTGGCGGTTTGGCTGCGCGGAGAGTGAGACTAAACCCTCGAAAAATTGCCCAAACCGAAACTATGGGGTTGCTATCTTTGGCGCACTTCTCGCTACTTTGGCATATTCAGCCGTTTTAGTTTTAATCGATGGATATTTTCGGAAAGTGATCTGAAATATGAATGTAACTGGAGACGGGGGATGATTAAATTGACTTTTATCATATTTATTTGCATTTATATTTTAAATAATTTTGATGATTGAACAAATAGTACATTTTTTTAAAAATGTATGCTTTACCTACACACAAGTATGAAATATTTATAGATAATAATTAAAAACAATTATTTGTAAAAAGCGATGTAATGGAAAATCGATATTTTCGGTAAGGGATCGTAATTATGAATGTAAAAGGAATTGGAGGATGAATAGATATTGACTTTTATCACATTTATATTTTAAATAACTTTAATGATGTTAAAGTTTTCGAAAATCTCACTCAAAAGTTTTGGAAAAGTGAGAAAATCTCACCCATATTTTATATATGGGAACCGTGTTTTCTTGACTTTTTTTGGATTTCTTTACTTTTCGGTGACTTTCTTGACCTGGTAGCATAGGCGGAGAGTTATATGGGCCCGTGGGGCTCGAGCCCCCCCAAAAAATTGTGAATAGGGTCTGAGCCCACCCAATAATTTATCACTAAATACAGAAAACTAATTTATACTAACATAAAAAAAAGTATTCACGCCATTTACAAATGTTTAAAAAAAAACTTTACTTGTACTTTTAAAAATTTTCTTCTTTTGATTTCAATCATGATTTAGTATTCATTGTGATGCCCTGTAACACAAAATGTTACTATAAGCTGCCCTCGCCAGGCTCTGGTTAATTAAAATCAGATTATGCAATGTAAAGTATGAAATGAAGAAAAGTTCAGATGTGTCTAAAATGCACTATCTCATCAAAAATGTTTTTTTTTTCCTCCTTTGGATTTTTTTACTTTGCTTCTATTTTTAACTTATAACATGGTAGGAAGATACTAACATGGATACTTACCTTACATTGGTGTAGAATTCTATGGACTCATAGAGATCGAGTGCTTCCAATAATTTACACTTATATATAGTAAGGCATAGCTGCCAACTACTACGGAATATAACTAACCACTTTTAGTAAACAGTATATTTTTAAATTACTTTATTTTTTTCAAAATGGTAACCAGCTCGTGCGAGCATCACAAAAATGTTGCTATATTTTAAGCCGAAAAATCATGTAGTAAAAGTGGTTAATTATATTCCGTAGTAGTTGGCAACTATGAGTAAGTTATATGTACGTGAATCAGTGGCGTAGCCAGAAATTTTTCATGGAGGGTGGGGGGGGGTTCGACTTTTGCAACTCACATATATGTATATACGCCACTGACGTGAATATATGTGGTTGTGGGGCCGGCCCCTCAAATAATTTTGAAAACTTTACGCTTATGCCTGGTACAGGGGCGTAGCCAAGGGGGGTTAGGGGGGTCATAACCCCTCCATGAGGAATTTTTTGCCATACAAAATGTATATTCCTCACTACATTATCACACACACGTATACATATATATGAGTTGTAGTAGTCGTAACCCCCCCCATGAAAAATTTATGGCTACGCCCCTGGCCTGGTAGATACCAATATTATAAGTAGGGAAAGTGGCCTAGAATGATCCACTTAAGGGAAAATCTTCTGTAAAATAACATAGCTGTTAAAATAAAACTTTGGCCCTTTACTATTATATTTTACACTATATAAGTGAAAAGTTTCAATAATTTAAAAATGCTTAATGTATTATGAGATGGCAAACAAAATTACTTTGGAATATCTTCAACTGATGCTAATTTAAAAAAAAAAAGAAACATAAAATATACAGCAATAAATTAGGATAAATTGAGTATCAAAACAGGCATTTTATTATTTACATATGTTGTTGTTAATAAAAAGTATTGAAATGACAAACGATACTTTTACTCGACATGAGGCTTTTTAGAAAAAAAATTGTTATGTCAGAATTTTTTTTCTATCTAGTTGCCTCCTAGCATAACATACTATCAAATAGGGCCCTATATTGACATCTATTCAATTCACTTCCCTCCTTCTCCTTTGACAGTTACTTTTGTAAAGTGTCCCTCAAAACCTCTGAAAATTTACTCCATTGAAACTTTTGTAAGGAGGCTTAATCTCTCTCTTTTTTTTTTTTTTTTTTAAATATTCATGTGGGGAAATCCAATAGGAGTATAAAGTCACTGCTGGAGAATGTCACAGAAATCATTCTTTACTAAAATATGTATTTATTATTTTTTACATTTATTTCAATTTACGTAATTTTTTAGATTCTTAATTTTTAGTTTGCCCGAATAAAATTGGTATGGAATACAATGACATTTCATAGTTCTATTTTTATTTTCAGTTAACTGTAGATATTGACTGCAAAGTAAAAGAAAAAAAATATTGCATGCGTAATGCATATGCATTACGCATGCAAGAACGCATGCAAGTATCAACACACGGGTGCATCTATATTATCTGACTATGAGAAAGATATCAGTACAACAGAATGTATCAGTGATGCTGCTTACACGCTATAGCACATAAAATAAAAAAAGTCGTTGATGGTACGCAAAAAAAGTTACGACGCATCCCGCATAATTACCATTGCACAAAATTTTGGAAAAAAAAAAAGAGATAGAGAGAGAGTGAACTTTTTTTTTTCCATAGCGCATCCTTTCTCTAATGCAAAAAATAGAATGTCTGAAGAAAAGTTTTTAAAAATTAGTATTGATTTCAGTTCAGGGACGTGAACTCTCAGTCACAGCCTATTACTTAGAGCTACTGATATTTTTCATTCAACTAAAATACTCAGAAGAGACTTGTCAAAGCAATAAAAATGTTTTTTCTTCCAGTACTCTCAAAGAGTATTTGATTGCATATAAACTATGTATTTTTCTCCATAAAATTTGAGTCCTGTAGCATATAACAGGTATAGCTACAAAAATCTCTTCTAAAATAATAAATGAATAACAAAATGAAGTTGGTAAATATAGATATATATATATATGAACTGTAAAGTACTATAACACATTTGTAAAATATTAAAATAACTGAATTCTTAAAACTGTAAAATATTTTATACATACCTTTAACAACAAAACAATTTTGATGCACAAATTTAAATCCTTGTTGTTCATTAAGCACTGTCAACCAACAAGATTTCAAAATTGAAGTAGTGTTAGTTTAATAACTACTTCTAAATCTGAAATCTCATTAGTCATTATAATCTTGCAAAATATAAGCACGGCTCAAGTTGATTTTTTTTTCAGAATAAACTTATTAGGAGAAAACAATTGTGTCCAATTTTACCTTCTCGACTGTTGTACAACTATGAGCAAATAAAACTTTATTATTAAGCTGTCTAGCATTGTTTAGTAATCCAAAAACGCATCTTTTAATAAGCACTGTGCAATTATTATATATTTATTATCATAGCTGCATAGTAAGTTGTTTGTTTACATACTTTGAAGATCGTTAGGCTTATGGACAATCGAACTATAATCAATGCATCAATAATAATAGTTATCGTGATTCGAATTACTTCGAACCTATGCAACGAATAAAATTCACAGAAATATAGCTGAAAAGATAAATATTCGTTTCAGATTTCAACTATCAATCACTTTATAAAAGTGTATCAACACATCATAACAAGCAATGGCGGAAACGGAACGTACATGAATCTATGGCTTCCCGGTTTCCTGAATGTGTGTCTCTGCGCATACGCAATCGTCGTTGTTAAGCTACGGTTATCCAACACAACATTCAGCCATCGGATGGTCAACGGTTGTTTACCAACGGTTGCCCAACACAACATTCAGCCATCAAATGGCCAACGGTTGTTTGCCTACGGTTGCCCAACACAGCATTCAGCCATCCGATAGCCAACGGTTGTTTACCTACGGTTGCCCAACACAACATTAAACCATCCGATGGCCAACGGTTGTTTACCCACCGTTTTCCATCACAACCTTTAGCCAACAGAATACCGACATTTCCATATGGACATCCAACGTTTGCCCAACGTAACAACCTTGTGCCAACCACATGCCAAGAATAACCCAACGTATGTGTGCTAGTTGGGTTCATGTAACATAATGGAATTATCATAAATTTACACTTTGCACTCATGTTTACTGTCAATTTAAATAATTATGCAGCTAAGTACAGATTACATTAATTGGTCTACGTCTTTAATTTAGTTGATTTATTGGACTATTTTTTAATTCCATATTTATACGTATTAGATAAATTACATGTACAAATGTGTTATGCGATGCATATGTTACACTTTTTTTTATTAATCGGACAACTGGTCTTATTTTACAGGCATTTACATATTTAAAAGAATACTATGATAAACAATAACAAGCAGTACATTTTATTTTCTATAAAAGAAAAAAAAACTGAATATAACGTAACAGGAATTTAAATAAACACTTCTTTTTATATAAATATTAATGTTATTTGATGTTTTCGAGGACATACAGAATATCTGATGAATTATAATTCAAAAATAAAATTTTATTCTCGCCATAAATCTCACAACGTAAGAAAATTTTGTTATTTGTTAGCGGCGATTGGGACCCTTAGCCTTAGCCAGAGCAACGTAAGAGAATTTCGCATGCACAATAATATTTGTAAACAAACAGCAATCCGAATAACCTGCCGAATCATAAAATAAACGTTGTGTTCACTCCCGTACATAATGGTGTGTTTCCGAACGCAGTACCAGCGGAAAAAGTCTCTTAAAATATCGTTAAAATATTATATGTTAAGCTTTTTAAAATATTATACGCCACCTGGGACTCAAAAGTCGAAGGTCTGATTAACAAATTCCATCTATTAGAATCATCCAAAAAATTAAATTTAATACTTTTATTGAATGTAGAAAATCGGGTTTTTCCCATAGAGCATTTCGACGGGGCGCTCCTCTCTGCGATCGGTCGCCGTCTTGCGTGACAGCTTGGGGTTCTAGTAATGTATTTCAATGGGAAAAACCCGATTTTCAACATTCAAAAAAAGTATTAAATTTAATTTTTTTGGATGATTGTAATGGATGGAATTTGTTAAACAGACCTTCGACTTTTGTGGCCCAGGTGGCGTTTAATATTTTAAAAAGCTTAACATATAATATTTTAATGATATTTCAAGAGACTTTTTCCTCTGGTACTGCGTTCGGAAAGACAACATTATGTACGGGAATGAACACAACGTTCGTTTTAAGATTCGGCAGGTTATTCGGATTACTGTTTGTTTACAAATGTCATTGTTATGCGAAATTTTCTTACGTTGTGAGATTTATGCAAGAATAAAGTTTTGTTTTTGAATTATAATTCATCGGATATTCTGTATGCCCTAGAAAACATCAAATTCCATTAATATTTATATTAAAGAAGTGTTTATTTAAATTCCTATTACGATATATTCAGATTTTTTTTTCTTTTATAAACAATAAAATGTACTGCTTGTTATCATTTATCATAGTGTTCTTTTAAATATGTAAATGCCTGTAAAATAAGACCAGTTATCCCATTAATAAAAAAGTGTAACATATGCATCGCATAACATATTTGTACATGTAATTAATCTAATACGTATGAACATGAATTAAAATAATCCAATAAATCAACTAAATTAAAGACGTAGACCAATTAATGTAATCTTTACTTAGTTGCATAATTATTTAAATTGACAGTAAACATGAGTGCAAAATGTAAATTTATAATTCCATAAAGCTTCTGCCTTTTTATTATAAGATGGAAAACATTTCGGTTTCGCAATGTTAGCTCATAAAACTGTACTAAACAATTCTACAATTACATTTTTGAATTTTGTTTCAAGTTAGAATCAGAACAGAAATCAAAAGCTGGAACTCTGACCCTGTATTTCTTTTTTCTGGGGGAATTTTTACATATTAGGCAAAACCCAGCAAAGCTCATGAATACTTTGCTCCGAAGCCCAACACTAGTATACATTAATTCATAAATTTTCCCCTTTTCAAGCACAAACTGATTTTAGCAGACATGACAAATCATATTCGCTTCACCTCGGCCAGATTTGAGAGTCCTGAGACCACCAGAATTTGGGTGTTTTCTGTATAATGTTTATATTTCTTCCTGCTAAATTCCGACTATTTAATTTTATATCATTGTTCTGTGAAATAATTATTATATGGGAAAATCTTTAAATTATCGTTATTTTAATTAAATGTGCTACCAACCCCATATTGACGGGGTTTGCAGTTCGCTACTGAGTATTAACATAAGAATATTAAGGCTCCGGCACCTTTTTTTGCTAGAAATTGCCGCTAGCCCTGGAGCAATTAAATGTTTTCTCATTGAAAAATTTCTTTCATTAATTTCCTAAAAGTTACACTTTTTGTATATAACCCGCATACAAAAATATCCCCAATCGGTAAAATGTGCTCCATATTCTGATGAGGTGATGGACAAAATTTGAGAATTATATCCTGAAAAGTGTCAAAGGTATGAAGATAATGAGTACTGACTTGAACCAATTTTCAGTAGCTCTTGAAAGGAAAAAAAATCACAATCACATTTTAAGGGTCATACAGATATTATGAAAGAATATTTTACATTCAAATTCAAGTATAGACCCCAGTCACCTTTGTTTATAGATATCCCTTAAGACAATATATGATGAAAGGCTGAAATTTTGTACATCACCTCATTTGTGCATGGGATACATTTTATTTTCTAGGAATTTTTTTGTAAGGTAGTTCTAAGATATTTTAAAAAGTGTAACTCTGTGAAAATTAACAAGAGGAATTTTCTCTTAACATAGTCGTTTTTTTAACCTTATTTTAAACATTTATTCAATTCACACTGCCTAATTATCTTTAATAGATAAAGAATTAAAGCATGTTATCACTTTCTAGGGGCACTGTACGTGTGTGTGTGTGTCTATACAATTTATAAACACTAATATTTTTACTTCCTTGTATGACGTACAAAGAAATAATGTGATCGCAAAAAGAATTCGGTATCCAGATTGTGACTACCTCTAAATTTACTGAGTTTTTGCTTGACATCTCATTGTGCACATGTATGTATGTTCCTATAAATTCATGTACAAGCATTCTGACTGACAGCTAGACCATTTTGATCAGTGTTTCCTGGCGCCTGTACGTACATGTGTATATAGGTAACTCACATATCTTAAAAACTATGAGTCGTACAATGTTGAAATTTTATATTTAGGATTGTTGTAACATCTACATCCATACATTATGCTTTATTGGCAGAAATTCATTAAAGTGTAATTTAGAGATATTAAGTTATTTCAAATGAATCAAAAGTGATATATGTTGTTAAGGATTACAAAATGAATCTTGCCATCAAAAATAGTATCTTTATCATTTACAGTTCTACAGGAGCACTCAGAAAAATTCCAACAAATTACAGCCAATGGCAGTTTTAGAAACATTCATTCATTTCATGCAGAATAGCAACTTACCATATGGTTGGATAATGGTCCGGTGACGTTTAGCCACCTCCCTCAAAAACTGCATTAAAAGTCACCAAACGTGAAAACTTTTGGTGTATATATGTATATATTTAATTTGCATATCTCAAAAACTATTAGTCGTAGATTGCTGAGATTTTTATATAAGATTGTTGTAACATCTAGTTGTACACCTATATTTTTTATTCCAATCCTGGAGAGTTTATTTACAGGACCACCCAAAAGAATTTTGGTATGTGCATGTATCCTTGCAGTCTGCCAAGACGAGCGATTTTTCGCTTTGAGAAATCCAGGTTGCATGAAATCATGATGGTTCCGAATACAATTGGCTACAGTTTGCCAGCACATTTTCCGAAAAAATAATTTGGCACGAATGTCTATCAGGATAATATGCAACTACCAGAATTCCAATACATTAATGTCTATAGACATCTTCAAATAGTGGCGTAGCCAGAAATTTTTCATGCGAGGGGTTACTATTGTAACTCATATATATGTATACATGCGTATGGTGAGGGAGCGAAGAATATACATTTTGTATTACAAAAATTTCAGGGTGCGTGTGTGTGTTGTGATCCCTTATCCCCCCCCCCCTGGCTACGCCACTGTCTTCAATATATTATGTCTGTAGTCGTTCATTGTTTGGTCCATGCACAGAATCTTGCTATTTGTCATCCACTGTGTTGAGTTTTGCCAAAATATCGTTAATTTAACACCAAAAATAATTATGCATTTTGCATGACTCTAAAACTTTTAATCATAGAATGTTGAAATTTTGTATTTAGAACTATTGTTACATCTAGCTGTGCTTTTGATTGCTGTGGACTGAGTCATTTATTTACAGAGTCACCCAAAAGACTTAAAATATATTAAGGGTCTATAGATACCTTCCTTTCATTAAAAATCTGTGATGAATAACTGTTTCGGCTGTGACTGAAATCTCGCTATCGCAAGCTTATTGGCTTTTGTCAAAATATTGCCCAATTAAGTGAAACAAATCTTTAAAATTGAACTCAGCTTGGCGGTAAACTTTAGAATTGCAGTATTTTGTCTCTTTCAAATGAAATAAGTTTAGATGAAGTGCCCCGAAAATATTTCTGGTTTAATAGAGGTACAAGGAAGTCATGTGGTGTCCTTATCAGATTCATTAGTTCAATGATTTGATAAAAAAAATCATAATAAAAGAAGTATTATATAGATTTTTACAGTTATATTCTTCCATGATGATTGTATGTAAGAGAATTTTTTTTCAACATCGTAAATTACACTGTTACTTGAAAATATGTTTTCACATAATTTACACAGGAACCAGACTACATGCAAGCGATAGATATTAAAAAATTCAGATGTCAGTCAGCCAATTTAAATTACTTTAGAAGTTATTTACAAAAAAATTGAAAGAAAAAAAAGCATCATATTTGACAATATTTGGCTGCATAAAATGATTTAGGTTCTTGAATCTAAGCAGCAGATAAGAACAGTATTCATAGAAAAATTGCTACTGGCGTAGTATCCCCGCACTCAAACAAGACAAGCAATTTCTCGCCAAGATACATGCCGATCACATGAAATTATTAATGGTTTCGATTACGATTGGCAATAGTTTCCAGCACATTTGATGAAAAAATACTTTGTCGGAAATGACCACCGGGATAATACGCAAGTACCAAAAAATCTAAAAATCTTCAGAATAATTTCTAATCCTAATATCAGCTCCACGCAGAATAGAGTGGAAATAGTTTTAGGTAAAAGAATAAGGATTTATTTTAACGAAGTACAGTTTAACCATTTAATCATCTGTCCATGGACACGAAACAACAACAGTATAACCTTGATTTCACGAAGTCAAAAAAACAACAGAAAGAATTGAGATAAGAAGGTGAAATATAAGAGAGTGTCAGTTTAATAGAAAAAACACATTTATTCAAGATATTTAAGTTCCACTCCATACCTAATTTAGAATACTGCAAAAGAATAAAAAGACTGGTAGCCAAGTTTAGTGATTTTGAAAAAGTAGATTCTATAGTTTTTTTGTTGTTGTTGTTTGTTTTGTTTTTAGCATAAGCAACAATAAGTAATCATACATTAACACATCACATGCCAGTTTCAACATAAGATACTTCCTGTTTCATTTATTTATTACTATTTTTTAATAAACCAACCACTGGTACAAAACTAGTTCTGTAAACAATGTATAAATTGACTTTTTAATCAAAATATGTTTTTTAAAAATAATTGACAAACCAATTCTTTCATGTTTTTTATTGATTTATTCTAATACATTTTATATGCACATTTAATAACAGAAACCACACCAGAAAGTGTTATCCATAGAAAGCATGCACTAAAATTCATGTCAATCTAAAGATAAACCTATCTAGTCATAGTCATAGCTTCAAATTACATTGGAGACAAATTATCCATATATTTAAAAATCTTGAAAAAATATCCCAATCCTAAACTAGAAACAATATCTAAGTTTGCAATTAGAGTTTAATTAGTTGCTGACAGCTTTAAAATTTCTTCCATATTTCTAAATAAATAATGTATATTCTTTCGTGCACAGTCGTGGATTGCTGTCTAAACTGAAACGCCTGTTGCTTGCTATTCTGCAGTTTGTTTACATTCTTCACAGTGGGGCTGCGTTCGTAATCCGAAAACCCAATGAACTTCCTCAGATTACATGTAGTTTATACGCACGGACTAAGAGGCTTTAGGACGATCATCGGGAAGCGGCAGACGGGCGAAACTGCGTCAGCCTCTGAAAGGAAAATATGCGACCCCCTTTTAATGATTAACGGCATGGGCGCCCTCTGACGACACACGGCGTAAGCATCTTCCGCGGGGGTGCTTCCGTTGATATTTGTTTACGTTTTAGCTACTAGCACACGACGCATGCGCCAAAAAATTAATGGGTACGCCCAGCGCCACCTTTTAGGCAAATTTCATTTAGTTCTTTCACAATGCTTGGATGATTGTCCTGTACCCTCTTAGTCCGTGTTTATAGGGATTAGTGGGATTGCTAAATAATACATTTAGGTAAAGAAATAGCATGCGCAGCACGATGCGCGAAGCTGTCACTCAGCTGACGTCAGAGATACGTCACGTCGAAATCATAGATATAGGAATAGTTAACTAGATTGCGCACAAGGGAGGAAAGTTGTTGCCAGTGCACTTCCGGAGCAGACGACATGAGAGTGGCAGAAAGACGAAAACGTCGCTGCTTACGACTGCTATGCAACAGCATTTATTTACATTTCAGAACCAAATTGAACGAAGAAACATTTTGTTATGATATTTTGCTAGCTATTTTTAGTTTATTTTTGCTGTTACAAATTTCATGAGTGTTGAAATTTTGAAAATATACACCATTATGTACGATTTAAAGATGCATTTATACAAACATGGTCTAAAAATCTAACACATTAAAACAATCGATTAAATGTTTATTTTTGCACACAAGGAAAAAGAAAACTTTATCTGAACAAAGATTTGAACTGAAATAAAATATCAACTGTGTATATTCGAAATACTAGCGTAAAAGACCGAGGTGCATAGATCTCGTAAGAGAAAACTACGCTCATATCAAGGGGGGGGGGAATTGTGCTTTTTGTTACATTTTAAGAAAATCATAATATTGTAGCATAGTTTGGTGATTGAGTTTGGATCTTTCTTTCTCTCGTGAATGTATTTCTAACGTTCTTGAGTTTCAAATACGCCTTTTTTTTTTTAAGTAAAAAGGCTATACTTAGGAAATTTTATCCCTTTTCAAGTGGGAGTCCAAAACGTGATTTTTACACGTCCTTTATATCTTAAAAAGAAACCGATTTCCAAAAAGTTATAATGTTATATTCCAAAAATATTACAGCCTCACCATGGCACAGTGGTTATGCCACTGAAAATGGTAGATGGCCGAAGTGTGAAAGGTCCCGGGTTCGGGTCCCATCGCGCGGCTGTCGATCTGGAGTTTTGGTAGGTTTTCTCCAGATGTAACGTGAATATGCGTTAGAACCCCGTAGAAAGTCCTCCTACCAAGGCACCCCCCTGGCAGATCGCCCTAGTGTAGCGTTGCCATAACCACACACAACGAAAAATATTACAATGTAATAAACTAAACCCTAAATGTAAACATCATTTTTCCAAAAATTGCCTTTCTAGAACAGTGCATTTTCGCTTATCTACATCCACAACTTTGTACAGGTAAAAACATGTTTAGCTAATATTAATATTTAGGATATTTTAAACAACCCCCCCATTTTTTTTCTGGGGGCATGTTTTTCACACATTTTTCATAACTAACATAGTACATATAGATTATTTTAATACAGTTAATATATTTTCAATAGATTATTATTCCTTGTTTAAAATATACCAAGGTTCATTGTTTTGAATAAAAAAATTCTCCATTCTTTAATTTTACCATATTCTCGGCTAAATTTGAATAAATATTTTTTCAAAAAGCTTGATGGGAGAAGGTATGTGAAAATGCATGCATTTAATACATATTTATTTCATGCGTCTCCGTTTCCTACAGAGAAACACACACATTTATTTCTCAGAATCCCAAATACACAAAAGTTCATTATTTTTACATCCTTTTCTGACAAACATAGCTTAAAATTGTAATAGTAGGTAAATGATGATCTCATACCAAATTTTTGTTTATCTGAAATATTTGTAAAGATGAAGTTTGTTAGAACAATGTTTTATTGTAATTTTGAATATCAAATTTGCAGCATCGAAGAAATAAAGCAGGGAGAAATATCAGGAATAAAGCATTATTTTATGCTGGAATTCAAGCGAGATAATTCTCCACCAAGTTGAAGCCGTACTAAAATATTTTTTAAAATCTTGTTAACTCTCAATTTAATAACAGTACATGCTCGAAGAAGGCTTATTATGTATAGCATATTTTTAGGTATTCTTCCTGACAAAATACTTTAAGAAAAATCATAGCTAAAAACTAAAATAGGAAAGCAACATTAACAAATTCCAATGCTTATTTCAAAAACAAAAGTTAAAATACTAACCATAAAACACTAACTTAATAAAGCTTACTTAAACAAAAGTATAAACAAACATAAATAAAGACAAACAATCACGTTGAACTAAAAAAAATGAATTTAATATTAAAACTAGTAATTTTAAGAGTCGTTAAAAAATGCTCAAATGTGGAAAATCTAGTTAGAATAAATAAGATAAATTCCATATCCCCAGTTCAAGAGTTATTTTTGAAAAATGATAGAAAAATTAATCATTTCCTGTAAAATGTGATTAATAATTATTCGTAAAAAGTAAATTACGATGCTTTATTTATCTCATTTTTTATAGTTTAAGTGCCAAGTATACAATTTAAAAATAAGAATATATATATATATATATATATATATATCAGTGGCGTTTTCTCAGGGTGTTCAAGTCGTTGTTAACGCCCAATCAAAAACAGAAAAAAAAATCCTGCAATTTACTTGACTTTATTGTGAGAATCCTAATGTTTCTCCAATTTTCCTTCACACCCCCTCCCTTCCCAGCTCCCAAATGACCAGACTACGAGCCTTCCTATGTGGCAGTAAAACACGCTTGTCGAGGTCGAGATAAGCAAGGCGTTGTTGACGACTCAGCTATATTCCCACCACTACTAATTGGAGCATGCGCTTTACGTCTTCTACCTCTTGCTTAAGCTAACCAAGGCGTTGAAACGAAATCCAACGCTTTCAGCTAAATAGCCAAAGGGGCAGTACCCGTCCCCTTTGGGCTTCAGGTTTCACCCCCACGCATTTCCTTTCCTTTTCTCAGTTTTCTCCCTGCAAAAAACATTCTTTTTGAGAATTCGTACTGACCAGTTCTGTATCTCCTCTCCTGCGTTGATTTTCAGATTTTAAAGATGGCTTCTAATAGTGTTATCCAAACACTATTAAAAAGTTCTTTTTCGTCACTTAGTTATGTCGAGAAAAAGAAAATAATTGAGAATGGTCGACCATGCCCTAATCTCACAATTTCGACGAATGTGAAAGGCAAAAGTGGTGTTGGATTTCAGAGACACTTTCGAATGAATTTATATGAATTATCATACTGGCTTTGTGGATGCAGTGAAGAAAATAAGTTTTTCTCCTAATTTTGAACCGATTCGAAATGAGAAACCTAGCACCTAGACTGGCACTCCCAGGGGTATCGTTTAAAGAAGGAGGAGGTAACTACCAGTGGCGTTTTCTCAAGGTGTGCAAGTCGTGTGTTAACGCCCAAATGACCATGGACATGCTTACTATTCTCAAACAAGAAAACGTTTGGAATAATCAAGGCTATGATGATCTAAATCATCTTAATACCGCTGTGAAGAAGCATGGCAAATCTGAAATGCATCTTTCCAGTTTCATGAAATTTAATACTTTTGTATCAACTCCAGCGAGAATAGATGTTCTTTTAGATTCCCAACGAAGAAAGGAAATTGAGTTTCATAATGAGAAAGTAAAAAGAAAATCGAAAAATATTGAAGAGGCTTATTAATGCCGTCTGCTATTTAGCAAAGCAGGAGCTACCCTTCCGATCACATGATGAGCATGCAGAATCTTTAAATAAGGGAAACTATATGGAATTTCTTATAGCAAGTGCTGAATTTGATTCCACGTTAAAAGAACACTTACAGACTTCCACAGTTTTCCGCGGCACTTCAGCAACCATTCAAAACGATTTAATTAATTCAGTTACAGACGTTCTAAGGGATCAAATTTATGAAGAAATCCAGAACACGGATTTTGTTGCTATTATGCTTGATGAAACATCTGACATAAGCAACAAATCTCAGCTGTCAACTGTTTTGCGGTATTTTTCCAAAAACGAGAAAAAAATTGTTGAAAGGTTTCTTGGATTTCGCGACATGAGCGCTGATAAAACTGCAACAGCTCTTTTCAACCATGTCTGTAAAATCATCAATATATATAAGTGTGAAAATAAATTAATTGCACAAACATATGATGGATCTTCGGTGATGAGCGACCATCTCAATGGACTCCAAACCAAAGTGCTGGAAAAATACCCAAAAGCTTTGTTTACGCACTGCTATGCTCATGTAATGAACTTAGTTTTGCAGCAATCATTAGAATGCAATAGTGAACTGAAAACATTTTTTTCCGGATTAAAATCACTAACCGCATTTTTTTCACACTCTCCAAAGAGGTTACACGAACTTTCCGCTTTCATGTCAAGAAAACTGCCGTCATTAGCCAGTACTAGATGGAATTTTACCTCGAGGCTTGTCCACACGGTATGTGAAAATAGAGAAGCTTTAATTGCGTTTTTTGATCACGTTAGTGAAAGTGGAGATTTTGATAATTTAGCTGCAATGACAGCTAGAGGATTCTGCAGTTTCCTTAAAAATCTACAAAATTTATTTTTAATAAAGGTTTTATCAGACCTACTTGCTTTCTCAGATGTCTTATTCGACATACTGCAGTGCAAAAATGTCGATATTTTGTACTGCAGTAATAAAATTACGGAATTTCAAAATCAACTCCAAAAGGAAAGAGACCATTTTGAAACAGTGTGGTCTTCTGTTAATGAAGACGAAGAGTTAATTCAAATAAAAAAAGAAGACTAAATAGTGAAACACAAAAGGATTATTGTCGGAGACTTTACTTCGAAATTATCGACAACATAAAAAACCAAATGTTAATTAGATTTGCAAGTTTTGAAAAATTGCAGTATTTTGAACTTCTAAATCCATCGAAACTGGTGTACTTCAGCAAAAGAGAAAATTTCCCTCATGATATATTGAAAAAGCTTCAACAAGTCTATGGGGATATTTTTAATTTTTCTAAACTGCAGAATGAGCTGCACGTTTGGTACGCTTCCAATGAAGGACGGAATAAAACACCTATTGAAGTGATTAATCATTTGATAGAAATGAATTTAGTGAGTGGAGCCACATTGATTTCCACAATACCTGCTACAACATCGTCTGTAGAAAGATCATTCTCATCGTTGAAGAGGATCCACACATTCTGCCGCGCTACTCAGACTGAACACCGAATGACTAATTTAAGTCTTATTTCTATTGAAAAAGAACTGCTTTCTCAATTACGACGTGAAAATAAATCCAAATTTTATGAAGCAGTTATTCAGAAGTTTCTCCAGAAAGAAATGCGGCTTGAACTGTACGTGGTTCCGAGTGTTTGGGTATGAGGGAGCGAGAAAAAGATGCAATTATATTACGAATCACACATCTTTATATATACATAAATACACACAGTTTTCATTCTAGTTACATATTACCGCACATCGCGGTTAGCTCACAAAACAGCGCGCGTTACAAGTGCTCTTGCTTTGCCTCGCGGTTTACCGTTAAGTCCATGGACATGGAGTTTGGGTTTTAGAGTGTAGGTGCAGACACCACATCTCCTCCCCCTTTATAGATCCAGTCTCTTTGGAGGCCTTCGT
>JAWZYV010017646.1:0-31280 GCA_038373885.1 Cheiracanthium punctorium | reverse complement strand
TTTGCTTTTTATGCGAAGAAGCAAGCACTCATAAATCCACTCCTGGGAATACCGCATGGATATTTTGTTTTTTACTTTGGCTGCAGCAAAGCAAGTCTTAATGGCAGCTTGTTGTTGGGATGGCAGCGCACTTATTTGTGACTGCAGTATCTCCTCTTTCTTCGTGGAGCACTGTAACATTGCTTGCTGAACCTCTTTTTTTAATGATGATACCTACAGAAATAAAAATTGTTATGACAAGCTTTTATAATATTGAATATAAGAATAAAACTATTTCTAATATTACCTTCTTCAACAATCTTTGGTTTTTTCGCACAGCATATTTTTTTGCTAGTGCAATTTTTATTTTCTCTTTTGACAATGCAAGAATTCTTTTTTTTTTTTTTTGCTTTATTTACAATGTCAGAATTTTTATTTTTCCTGCACATTTTACACAGACCTTCATTTCTCATCTTAGACATATAAACCAGACAACCATCAGACTTCCTATTACTAAATACAAATAAATGTATTAAAAAAAAAAAAACCTCATAACTGTTTTCACATTAAAAAAATAATAAATAAACAAATCCTACACTTTCAGACATATTTAAAAACAACTGGAAGGGGGAAAAAGGCTTACTGAGATTCACTGGCGTAGCCAGGATTTTGTTTCGGGAGGGGCACAGAGAGTTTTGTCCAACTAATTAATATTCTAATTATTAATTGTAATTAGAAATATTTTAATTATTAATTAATTTAAAATTTAAAATTTTTATAATTATTAATTATAATTAGAAATAATATTCCAAGTACTAATAATTACTAAAAATAAGATTCTAATTGTTAATTCTAATTATAATATTACTTAATTAGTAATTTCACAAAAATATCCTTAAATATATGTTTAAAGATGCTATTCAGTATTAATTTCCCGAGTTAATTAATAATTCTTCAATATAATTATCTCTGTAGATAGATGCTTATGTACAGGTTTGTCTGGCGATTATCTCAACCAGATAAGATTTTTTTTTTTTTTTTAATCCAGGCCCGTATCTGCTACTACAATAAGTCTTATTCTACAATAAATATATCTTAAGGAAGATACTGAAAAGAAAACTAAATAAATGATTTTTAAATCTCAATAAACGTCCATAGTAAAAAATATTTCTATATAAAATATTCTTGTTATAAACAGGAAATATATCAATCTATCCCGGATTTTCAATCAGCTCATTTGCAGCTGCATATAACTAATACATTCAGGTGGATTCAAAATTAGTGTGACCAATTTTAAAAGCGTATAATTATTTATGGTAAATTTTAATTTACCACCTGTTTTATTTTAAAAATTAAACGTTTAAATTACCAATTGAACTACTTTTATTAGTGGGAGTAAATTTGGCTCCGAAATTAGATCTTCAAACCCGAAACGAAATTTTTAAGCTTTTGTAGGATGGTTGCTCAGATTCTGTCATAAATAAAGCATTTAAAATTCAGAAAAGGCATTTTTCTAAACTTTGTATAACTATCTAAACTTTGAAAATAAATAAAATATGGCTGGCAATCAAGAGCTCCAGGGGGGAAATGTGGACGAAAGGAAGTCATTGGTGAAAAAGAAAAAAAGAAGCTGAAAAGACTTATCGTTGTAGAAAATCTTCTTCCTCAAAGAACTTTAGAAAAGAAACTACAGGTATGCCAATCGACAATTTGCCGTCAGATAAAGAAAATTGCCTATAAAAATTGAAGAAACTAGTTTGTCATCAAATATCTGCAAACACTGTAGAAAAACGAAGAAAACGTTCTTGGCATCTGTATTTAATGTTACGCAAAGGTAGATACAAAACATGGATAACTTCTGATGAAGCGTTGTTTCGTCTGTAATTCACAACTGACAAAAGGAGGTTCAATATATTTCACACGAACAGCGTCGCAAAGACGCAGCTGTTTTGCAGAAGGCAAGTTGGACGTTAGGTACTGTGGTATGGATGGGAATGTCCTCTCAAGGCTTAATAAAACCATTTTTTGTAGAACCAAAGGTTAAAATTGATGCTAAATACTATCAGAATAAAGTTCTGGAGCACATGAACAAAGAAAGTAAACGTCCCCCAAGAAAACTTTGTTTTACACCAAGATTCTGCATCAAGTCATACTGGAAGGTCAACTGTCAAATGGCTGAAAGATTTAAAAAAAAAAAAAAAAAAAAAAAAAAAAAAAAAAAAAAAACCTTTATTTCTCCTGAAAAATGGCTACTATCATCCCTTGACTGTGCTAATTGCGATTATTTTTTTTATGGGATACTTAAAAGAACAATGAATAAACCTTAAATAGACGTAAGGTAAGAACACTTTAAGGGTTTTAAAAAGCAATCAAAGATGAAGTTGGCAAAATACCTCCAAAAATGGTCTTAAAAAGCTCTTTTGTCTTGACCTATACGTTTACTTAAAGTGTACTATGCTAAAGGAAACGACATTGAAAATTTCGTGTAAATAACTTAATTCAATAAAATTTTATGTTGCTCTGAAACTGGTCACGTTATTTTTGAATCAACCTGTACGTATTTTATAATGAAGATCACGCAAACACAAACCTATCGTTATTTTTATAATTAACAACCACAGAACAGCGACGCTAATTTTAAAAAATAAAGCTTTAATTATAATGCACAGGCTGTACTAACTCAGTTTCTTATTGCAATTAATAAGTCAAAATGTACAGTTTTATGCAGTAACACATAATTAACCTAGAAAATCTTATGACTAGATTTTTTATTTATCTTTTTATTTTTTCAAAATGCTTGTTTTTAATATAATGTTGCTCACAAATTTAAGATATTCTAAATAATGCAGACACAATATTAAAATAAGATAGCTTGGAGAAAATCATCCAAAACTCTGGTTTCTGCAATAAAGTTAATCACTAGATTAAAATACCCTACACATTTCAAATACAATATTAAAATAACAAAGATATGACTGAAGGAGAATCTTCTAAAACTTTGCCCTTCTGTATAAGGTTGCTGACAGGATTAGAATATTACACGTATACAATGCAGGCACAATATTGAAATAACCCAGACATTACTTGAAAAAAAATTCTGAAACTCTGCTCTTTGGAATAAGGTTGATCACAAGATTAAAATTTTCTGCACATTGCTAACAAAGTACGTATTAAAATAACACAGACGTCACTAGAAGAAAATCTTCGAAAATTCTGGTTTTTGGAATAAAGTTGGTTCAAAATATATAGAATTTTTCTACTTAAGCAGTCTTAAAAAATATAATTAATTGCAAATTTTCGACTATAATTTAATTAACATCTAGATTTAAGAACATCTTACATAATATTGGGAAGATTAAATGGTAAAAATACACCTGATTTGATTTCTTAATAAAAAAGAAAAAAACAGACGCACAAAACTTTCCAGAACGGATAAGTTCTTAAAATTATTGAGGGGGGGGGAGGGGTTGCACTCATCGCAAGTTGGTGAGCCATAAGTCAGGGGGGTGGGCACTAGAGATGAGATGGACTCAGCCCGAGCCCAAACCAGGCTCGGGCTTGTGAGAAATTTCTCTTCAATTGAACGTATTCCGTGTAAACAGATTTTAAAAAGGATTCATGGGAGAAATAAACTAATTGATATTATTTGATAAACTTTATTATAACGAATTAGGTAGTGCATTAATAGTTTGCTGTTATATTTGTTTTTAATTTGCACAAACGGCAAAATTTATGATATTCTACCAATGAAGTCATTGACTTTTATATACCTATTAGCTGAAATTTCGGGCTCGGGCTTCGGCACCCTGCATAAGTACGAAGTTTTAGCGTACTATTTAAAAAACAAAAATGAAAATAGGTCTATTTAATTGTTTAACTTAGAAGAAAAATATATTTAATAGAAAGTTACATTTTAATGAACAACTTAATGTCTTATTTTAGAATCAAAAAATAAAGGTATTAAGCTCCAATTTTTCAGATTAATTTCAAAGTTAAATTGCTGTTCTCATTGGTTGCGGTTTTAAATTACAAAGGAAAGCACTTCAGAATATTTAATTTTTTTTTTAAACTGTGAGTAGTAAAAATATTAAAAAGAAAACATTACTGAGAGTAATTTTTATTTAAAAAATATAGACTTAGTGGACTGTTGATAGACCTTATTTAGTCGTGAGCCGGATATCCGAAAGAGAAGTCGGATATCCGGTGATTGTGATTCGGATATCCGATGATATTTCGGATATTGATAAATCAGCCGGATATCAAGTGCATCCCTAGATATTTCAAATATTCATTTGTTCTTTACCAGAGCATAGAAAATAGTATTTATAAAGTTTTATAAAACTTTAGAACAGAAAAACAAATTACAGATTTACCCTCTTGTCAGTTGAAAGGGTGTGTATAAAGGAAACATTTCTTGAATTACATATTAATGAAATTATGATAATACAAATTTTTCAACATACTTAAGAAGATATTATGTTGCATGTATTAGGTCATTGTTTATATTATCATTTAAAAACACACAATGAAATATTGAGTATTTACTTTAGTTTCTTTTCCTGATGTGCTTTGTGAAGTTTTCAGGAAATATCTGTTCATCTATGACTTTTTCCGCTTCCTGTAGATTTGAGTCTTCATTGTTAGCAGGCAAACTATGTATAATTTTGGGAATTTTATTTAAAATTTCTCCTACTCAACGGGCACTTTCTCGAGGCCATAATCTCTATTCGAACCCACCAACTGGACAGAACAGCACACTATTCAAAAACACGAGCGTCTGGACCTTGGGAATGGTGGGGAAAGGGTCAGCTTGTGCCCCTCCTTGAAATTTTATCCTTAGTAGAAAGAATTATTTTTGTATACACCATAGTTTGAAAATACCACAGGTGGCCATGAAAGCTGATAACACTTGGGGATACTTACTTCACAGGGTACAACGGTAACGAGCTGAGGTTATAGGGTGAGGGAAATTTTTAGTATCCCGGGAGTAGGATGTATATTTTCCTGGTGTGTAGGCGTGTCGAAAGTCACCTCGGGTTAGTGATTAAAGGCACTTTTTAGCCTTTTTATTGACTTGTTTTGTTCTTCGTTCTCAATATGAAAGGATCTAGAAAACGTTTATCAGAAAGATTAGACAAATATCACACAACAAGGATTCTGAGACGATCCATTTTTACAAATTGCAATATATATATAACAACTGAAAAAATTTCGGGGGGGGCACGGGCCCGGTGGGCCCCCCCCTGGCTACGCCAGTGCTGAGATTCAACATCTTTGTAAATGATCATTTTATCAACATTTTTTAATAGACAAGATATGCTGTCAAGGCTGTCTATATGATTTACTGGCTGTACTTCAACATTTTTTAAGAATATCTAAAATAATAAGAAACATCAAATCCTGATCTATTTAATAGATGATTTGAAAGCAATGAAAAAGGAGCACTGATATAAAATTTTCAAAATAGAAAAATAAGCATTTTTAAAAATTAAAATAGGGGGGGGGGGGGGAATCCTGAAAAATATTGTAATTATTTTACAATCTGAATTATCAATATTCACTTAAACATATAATTTCAAACTGTGCCACTGAATAGTTACGGAAAAAAATATTGAAGTTATATGCAAGAAATTATGATAGTACAGTTTTAAGTTAAAGACCAGGGTGGGAAAAATCTATTACCTGGGCATGCATTGTAAAATTTTTAGCTGGGCATGTGTTCTTTTCTTCCACTTGCCCGACAGGGCATGTAAAAAAATCGACTGTGGGCAATTTATAAATTACTTTTTAAAAATATTATATATTTTTAAATGCTTTCAAATTTTGGTACAGAAAAACTAAATGGAGATTTCTATTTCTGCGATTTTATAAATGTCTCAGTGGCAATCTCAATACCTTAACTGTAAACAGAATACAGAATCCCAACAATTATGGGGAAAGATAAAAGCCTAACATTCACGTGTGTTTAAGGATTTTCTGATTTTTTTCTTCAATGCAAACAATATGAATAATGTAAATTTTACAGAACAATGAAATGTAGTGTTTTTGCGGGCAAGTAAATTTAAAGACTATTTCTTTCTATGACATAAAAAATATATGATACTCACCTTAACGGATAAATCTTTACATATAACAACATGTCGATCATATGATGTGTCATTAAATTTGACAAAAATAATGTTCTCTTTATGATGATTGGTTCTTCCCCACCAATTATATGGTATCTCAATGTCAGATATTCTATTGGTTATTTCAAGAAAGAGATTGTTCTCTGGGCAATCTGTGTCAAAAACATCCTCAATGCGAACACCACCTACGAATGAAGTAAGGAATAACTATGGAATTATAGAACACATATACACACCAATAAAAGTAAATAAAATGGTAAACAAGGTACTATGATCAACATACTCAAAGATAGGATGATACAAGCATCAGTGTTCATCCTAGGTGTTTTTCGAAGGGCGCTGCACCCTGCCCGCCCTTTAAAGCAAAAAATCCCGCCCTACTTGCCCTTTCAAAAAAAATCGCCGCCCTTTTGCCTCCCAAAAACAGCACCCTGCCTGCCGCTCTTCTAGCCCCGATTTCATTCATGGCGCCATCCTCTCCCCTCTGTTTACATTTATTGCGTTGCGGCATCTCTTTCCTCTTTGCTGACATTAGTTAGAACCTTCACAGATTCTAGTGTTGAGTCTAGATTGATTTGGCAGGGCGCAGCGCCCGGCGGCTCTTATCGTCTTTTTAGTGCCCAGCTGCCCAATTTCTCTTCTTTCTGCCCCCCTCCTTTTAAATTTTTATTATTCTTAGTCAACAATCACTACTTTTTTTTTCCTACATACCATTTGTGTCCCATCACGAATATACGTTAAATAAAACGGCCCCTTCACAGAAATACGATTGAGTACAATAACCCAATCATAAAAATAGGTTCGGATGAAAGCGGCCCTTTCACAGAAACAGTCTATGAAATCGGATCTTTCCCACAAGTGTAATTTATTAAAATGCCCTTTTCAAATATTCTATTCTTTCAGATCAAAATACTGTTAATGCCTTTTTCATTGTCTGTTTTCATTTGCGCAAGCGAGTAACCCGAAAAGGCCCCTAGTGTGTTTTGTTTTTGCTGACTCAAGTGAGAAGCCCGATCGCAGGGCAGAACTACGTCTACGTGGGCATTTCAGTTGGGAGTTGGGGGAAGAAAATACGGTTGGGAAATTCAAAATTTTACAAAGTTATCTAAATATTTCTGATTCCATTTGTCAATCCTCAAATATCGGTAGTTACGTTTGATAAATATGTAGTTGCGAGTTATCAAACAATCATTATTCCAGTGTTCGTCGCCAGCTGTTGCTCTTCTCGATGTTTTTAATAGTTTTGCACACTAACAAGTTTATTTTTTATTTCCTCCCCTAAACGATTTCCTCTTTTTAATCGGCTTTCTTAGTACATATTATTCTTAATGTATAAGTTATTTACTAATCATATATAATTACAGATGATACAGAAAGTATGCCTTAGCAAAACGACGTTTTGCGATTCGAAAATTCTGCGGGATTTGTTTGTTATGGCAAGCCTAGACAAGGGATATCTCTTGTCTTGTCTTGGGGGGGGGGGGGTGGTTGGATGACTTTTCAAGGAGTTCTAACTTGTATTGACTTTACATCTGGATGAAACCGACCAAAACTCCAGACCGACAGTCGCGCGGCCGGGGCCCGAACGTGGGAACTTCAACACTTCAGCCGTCAACCATGTTCAGTGGCTTTATCCACTCAAATCGGTCTGAAAATCAAGCGATTTCCGAATACAGCAATTGAAACACATTATGCTTTTGCCAAATTAAGAGCATAATAATGATCTTTTGCTATTGCAGTGTAGCGCCAGGGTTATTGGCTCCCGGTGCGGTCCTTCAGTTTGCCGCCCCATTCTTTTTTAAGTTTCAGCATTCTGCCCCCCATTTCGGCCTTTTAGTTTTCCACCATATTATTTTTAGGTGTCCTGCCGGCCACCATCTTTGTTTTTACCTTGCCGCCCGGGCGGACCCTCCCCCTTTATTATGCAACAGTTTTAATTGTACTAAAGTGGAGTAACTGCAAAATTTAGTAAATCAGACTATTGACAAGATTTGGTATTCAACCTATTCATATTAGGTATCTTCCGATTTTTAAAAAGTTCTCAACATTTTGATGAATGAAGCAATAAATAAATAAATAAATAAATAAATAAAAGCAATAGAAAGCTAGTTCTGGAAAAGAATGTCTTAAGAAAACAAATTGTGTCTTAAGTTATTCATAAAAGTAACTGTCATCAATTTAAGCTTATTTTCAGTTTTTAAAAACTAAAAAACAAAAAAATTCGAAATGATTCTGGAAGTTTTTTTAATATGTAATTTGTTTCAGTACTTTTCACAACAGGATGCTAATTATTTTAAGCTGATTAAAAACATTTGATAGTTAAAATATTTAATACTTTTTATATTTTAAAAGTATTAAAGCAAGGTTGAAGAACGAAAATTTAGTGTTTTTAAAGAGAACTTTTTAAGTATGCTACAAAAAATTAAAAATAAAGCTATGAAAAATAAATTATTTAAAATATAAACTTTATTTCACACATTTGTACAATTCTGTGAGTTAAAAAAAATATTTATTTTAAACCTGCTAAAAAACTTACATGTAGTAATTATTTTTATTTATTTTAAAGAATAGTGCTTTTTAAAAAACTTATATTCACTTTTCATGAATGAGCAAACATTAAATTAGAAGTGAAAGAGAAGAACAAATATATTTCAGTAATTTGATTTCATTTGGTGTACATTCCAACCATTGGATGCAATACAAAATTTGCATGAATGTCATTTATTCTAGCAATCTTCTGTGTTCAGAATTCAATTTTCCCAATTTCTATAGTTATCAATTGATGGATGAGTTAAATTGTTTGATCCAATTTTAAATGTCTAATAGTAATAAGGGTAACTTTGAAAATCTTTACTTGGTACTCATTCAATAATTATTGTGAACAAAAGAATTTAAATTCTGATTTATATTATTAAATTTTATTATTTTTATTATATGCTGAACACATCTATCCTAATCCACTTACACTGACAGTCCTTTTCTGTTTAACAGTTTGTACCAATATAGGTAAAACATCCTATATGAATGTGATCCAGTAATTGTGGTCCAGTAGTGATAGTGTCATAAAATTGAAGATCATAAATTAGCAGTCCCTCTGCCTTCCCCTACTGTCTAACAAATCATGTCTGGCTAAAAATTTCTGAAACCTTCTTCAATAAATGTACTATTCTTATAAATAATAAACATGTAAGTTATGTAATTTCGAGAAAAAAAAAAAAAAAAAAATAAGCAGAAAATTCAAAATTACTTTTATTAAAACTTTTTTTTTTTTTTTTTAAATCAAAAACTTCTAGTTATCTACAGATTTAATTCACACATTTATGTCATGCTTAGAGCAAAATATTATCAACAAATCCTTTTTCCTATTTTGCTTACACTTACTTCTACAGGATATTTTCTCCAAAAGATCAGGGGAAAAAACTAAGGCAAATGGAAATAATCTAACTATGCATTGTAGTCAGAACACATATTACAACTCTACATGTTAAAGTTTCGGGGATCAGATAGTTTCAAACCAGTGTATATATATATGTTAGCTACCTGTACATTCTCGTGGAACCCCAATGTGCCTTTTTTAAGAACAGGGTGCCCTTTTTGAAATTTCCCCCGCCGACCCTTTTTTTCTAGAGTCAACACTATTCTAATCACCTCCTCTTGTAAGTTAACCATTTTTTTATGCCTATATAGCTATACATGAAAAATTTTAAGTGCCAATTATTTTATATGTAGACTCCTCAACCCCCATCCCCCTCAAAAAAAACTTTAGATACGATAAATGCAGATTCAATATGAAAAAGCATTGTATTGTTGGCTGACCTTTTTTCTAAAGTAAATGGCAATATTCGCTTAGTATATACAGGCACGTATCCAGAAAACAGTTTGGAGGGGGGGGGGGGGTCCAAATGGTAAAAAAGGTTGAATTTTTCACAAAAAGACTATCATTTTCATTTTAGTAACAAAAATGAAAATTTCGGGGGGGGGATGTCCTGGACCCCCCTAAATACGTTCTTGAGTATATATATATATATATTCATGTAGTGCCTCTTTATATTCTGACGTGCCCTTGAAAGCTTAAATTGCCCTTTTTTAAGGACTAGCACCCTGCCCCTTTTTCATCCTAGGATGATCTCTGCAAGCATGTCAATGAAAAATCTTAAAAAGTATGCACACATATGTATCAAATATTCAGTACAGATTAATGATGAACATAACTCATTTCATTACCTTTCACACCAAGAGTGATCTTTTCATTCCTTGGTATGTTGCTGCGAGGAGTAGGAGGTTTCCTCTTTCGTGCAGTTACCGATAAATATTTGGGTAAGTTAGGGAATTTAGTTGGTACAGAGCCAGGCTTCAAGGTGGGTCTTCCTTTTTCAATGATAGGCACTGTACCATCAAACAACTTTGTTTTGTAGACTCTTTCTATGCATTCTTCATCAAAATGAAGCTCGCATATCTTACTTGTAGGTTGCAAAACTCTATCACTTCTAGGAACTGCTTTCCTCCATTGCTCTAGAAGGGTAATGTCCTAATTAAGAAAAATAAACAAAAAGACATTATAAATATAATTAACTTTTAAACAAAACCATTTTATGCAACAATATTTAAGTTTTAAGAGTTTAAGTAGTAGTATATGCTCCGGAAAGAGCAATGTAAGAATTGCTTGCCTTTAATATTTTAAAGTAAGCTCTAATTAAATTCAGAAAGATATATTTTGAATTGATTTTTCATTAAATAAATGTTTAATAAAGAAAATATTCATAAGAATTTCGAATAAATTAAATACATTTTAATTCCCCATAAGTGATGCTGCCATCTAGTGGACATTACATAAACAAATAGTAATTTTATTTTAGTAAACTCAATATTTTTTTGGACAAATTGAATGTTATATAAACTGATGAACATAGACTGATAATGAAACAGAATAAAGAAAGCATAGTTGAATTAGTCTAGTACAACTGTTTTACTGCTTACACATAAGTAAGTGCCACAGAAAGCCATTGAAATTATGCACATGCTGTAATTTTGTATCATTTCCTGAATTAAATAAAAGTCATATAAAAATTACCAGTTTGTAATAGCTTGTTTAGTGTTCTGGTTCTAAAGAGAACTATAAATAAGGAGTATTATATCAATAAAAAGTAAAGCTTGAGATTAGCGGTCGCCAGATCGCCAGTGGCGACTGTGGAATTATTCCTGGCGACTGCAAAACAGTCTGTCAGTCGCCAAAATTGGTGACCTGCAAAATTTACTCAGCAAGCAACCCCCCCCCCTCGTTTCCGTCCCCGTAACAAAAGTCGGCGCTGTATGTCCAAGCAAAGCAGTTGAAAAAACTCTAAAATTGATGATGCGCAGATAAACAGCCCCTCCCGCCCTCGGCCTCGTAGCAAAAGCTGAATGTCAGCGCTATATGGACAAGCAGGGGAGAAAGGGTTGCAGACATCTATGGGAGGGGAAGAAAGGGGGGAGCTCATCATAACTGATAACATGTAACATTGGGGGTGGGTAGGAACGCACCGGAACAGAATACTCAGGGTCCCTCTCTCAGTAACCTGACCCGTTGGTTGACCTTGACCCTTCGCGCCATCTAATTATTTTATTACATTTCCACATCGACATTCCAGTACGCAGAGAGGCATATCCGTGGGATACTACACGTGGTCGCAAAAATCTGAACAAAAGTATTATTCTAATTATAATTTGTTACAAATTCTACAATAGACGGCCGTAATAAAAGAAGAGTGAAAAGGAGTTTTATTTAAAACTAAATTTGATATTTGCCTACTGATACAATATATGACTGTATGTGAAAGATGCATTAAGTATCTCATTAATAAGACATTGTACTGAAGGAACGAAGCTAATGTTTTTCTAAATTATAGTACTCCCCTTTGTATATTTTCCGTCGTTCGACTCAGTCAGGGTCCAGTCTAGCGATGTAACGAATATTCGGCCACTATTCGGTATTCGGCCTATTCGGCTGTTTTGCCGAATATTCGGAAGCGAATATAAGCTGGCCGAATATTCGGTAGGCCGGATATTGAACAGGTATTCGGGCCGAATACTTGTGGCCGAATATTGCTTCATATTCGGCTGAATAATTTCAGAAAAAAGAGAGAAAAATATTTTTTTTAATGCATTTACAAATAAATGCGTTACAAATAATACTACTTAGTTAAACTTCAATGAGTTAATCTCATATAAAAAAACCCTAATACATTGAATTTTAAGCTGAATGAAACATAATCTAATGCAATAATAATATTACAGAAATACAGACTTTTCTACTTATTGACACTACTTGAATTGATTTTTTAATTTCTTTATTGGGTAGGGGTAGAAGGATTTTTTTCAGATGCTTAATTACAAAAATAATTTTGAAAAGCTTCTAAATATGTTTTGCTCAGAGTCGTGATGTGATTATGTATACTTACCAGATTAATGACATTTACCATAGCATAGTAATCTCATGAGTGAAGATATTTTATCATGACCAATATTAATGACTATGTCATTTTTTTCTCTCAGCCCTCTTTATTGAAAATTTTCCGAAAAATATGTCCCAAAAATGCGACATAATTTTACATATATTTAAATACTATTAGTTCACAACAGCTTTAATCTATTGTTACAATATTTTATAAGCTGTAGACTATGCTTCACATGTGTCTTTCTATATATAGGTTACAATTCTAAAAATTTCAACAGCTTAAGAAAACTGTTGAGTATTGAATTGTTTATTACTTTCCGAACATTTTCCATGTAAGGAAAGTATTGTAATCATGAAAAAATTCGACTTCGAGATTTTGGTGCATTTACACGTTTTGAGGTCTTCTGAATTAATTTATACTATTTTACGAGATGTATGTATGTGTGTGTGTGTGTGTGAGTGAGTGAACACGATAGCTCCTAATCCTAATCGCTCCTAAATGATCTTAATCGTAAGTGTTCGGAAAGTTGAGTGGAGTCACTCCAGATTTTTTTTTTTTTTATTGTGCAATGTCTTATCCTGCTGAATTCTGTATCCCTCAATAAACAAATGGCATAGTCAATTAATATCGTCTTAATATGGCAATAATGAATCTAAAAATTTAGGGGAGTTCAGGGGGGTCTCCCCCTGACGAGGCTCGAACAGCAGAGTTATTTTTTTAGTTTTACAGATAATATCTGTTGTTTGTTTTTAAGTACCTACAAATAATATAAAATGAATTTTAATTAATCTTTATTTAGTATTTAATTACAAAATTGAAAAGCAATATTTTATTTACAGTTAAAATGAAATGTTAAAAAATGTAATATTCGGCCTAAACTATGGGCCGAATATTCGGTATTCGGCCTGAGCTGTTGGCCGAATATTCGGTATTCGGCCAAATCACTATTCGTTACATCTCTAGTCCAGTCAACTTAAGAGTAATCGATTAAATTTTTAAAAAATTTCTTGTGATCTTTACTTTGACCCTTCTAAAATTTTAGACTGGAAGCACGTGAGTTTTTTTTTTTTTTTTAATTATTATTATTAACTTGAAAACAATAAATAAACCCTCTGCTTTTGAAAAGTCGATGAAGAGGTTGGCATTCTTTGCATCCTGATTTACGCTACAGGAGATCGAGAACTACCACGCAAAATGCTTTATTTAAAACGAACAAAAACGTTATTTTGTACATTGGAATACGCAAATTAAAACTAATGTCATAAACATACCGTTTTCAGTTTTAAATAAATCTAATTTCAGCTGCTTTCATATTGTTACGTTTTTCCTTTTGCAAGAGTTTTGGTATCTCTACAATAGCACGAGAGGGAGGGGGAAGAGAAACAGACAAAACACTTTTGATTTTGTTTTATTTTGTAATCACCAGTAAAAGCGCTCGCTCTTCAAAGCTTAAATAAACAGATCTCCATGCCTTCAGAATTCCATTAATCAGCGTTACAGCTGTCCGAGAAGAGAGAAGTGTTTCTCTCTCTCCCCCCCCACTCCTGTTCACACTTCAAGCTTTTTTTTTTTTTTTTTTTCCCCAAGTTCCGTTTTAATGACAGGAAGTTTCTCTGTAGATTATACGAATAGAAGGCATTTTTGGTCGGCCGAAGCGAAAACGTATCCCCCACCCCATGGGCGCCGGCAGAAGGATCCCCCCCGGATTTTTGTATGCAGTGTTTTTAGTTGCTTTTTTGCTCTTTCCAACATGGTAACCATACGTTGAAGTAGTCTTCCCCCCCCCCCTCTGGAAAATATTCTGCCGGCGCCATGCCCCCCCCCCTTTTCCGCAAAAATTTCTCCTTAAGTTATTTCTTTTATATGATTCACCTTTGTAAATTGAACCCTTCGTATGTGTAACATTCATTAAAAAATGTTTTACATAATCTGACACTTGATTATTTGAAAGTGGAAACCTTGAAAATGGGCTGCTTGAGTGTTAGCACATGCTTACGATTCTCCCCATCTTAAAATGCATCTGATTTTCCTTAAAATTTGATAAGATGCTTAGTGTTTTTTTTTTTTTTTTTTTTAATAGGAGGTTGGGGAGCTACTACCTTAAGTAAAATAACCGTTTGTTAGCTTCTTGCAAGTTCAAAATTAGTAAATTAGGAGGAAGCGTACTATCGAAATTAATAGAAAATTGGGGCCCTCTTTTATTAAGTCCCAATTCCTTTTTCCCCCATAAATTCCATGAATGAAAGGAGAGATAAATTAAATAAATAGTACTTTATTATGTGTACACCATAAGTTCAGAAAATGGTCTGCAATACTATATATATTATCTTACCTCCAGTTTTTTTAGTTTTTTTAAAAAGAAAAATGCTTTCAAAATTTTATGGTAATTATTTTTATTCTGTAAAACAGAAAAAAAAAACTTTAAAAACTTTTTTTTTTTTGACTTAGGCTTCATGTTTCATAAGTACTTGGTAATAGTGACAACTTTCTAATAATGTCAAAATATTCTATATCACTTAGCCATACAGATTTCAGGTTGGCGGATTTTTGGGAGTCCACTGTATTTATTTAATAACCAACTATTTTTCGTAAAAGATACGTTTGAATTAATCTGAAGAGAAATTTTAAAGTAAAATACTTTAAATCATTAATTTCATTACAATTCTCTATTTTTAAGAGATTTTCACTTTTAATTTGGGTTGGGGCGAGGGGGGGGGGGTTAAGCTCCTTTAGCCTCCTCCATGTGGGTACCTATATATTGTATGGACACAGACAGTGATGTGATGATTCTAACAAGGAGCTGCAGCCAATCAGAAGGAATTAATAAATTTTAAATTCATAGTACTTAGATTTCTTTAAATATAGCTAGTTATTTCTGAATGTAATATATGGAACATGCCATGCATTATTACTAAAAAAGCATTGAATCATTAAATGTACAAAATAAAAAATCTCATTAATCTCATATATCGGAAGGGGGGAGCAAGGGTGTCGAAAACAAAAATTACCTAAGTACGGAAAGTTTTGGCCACTAACTATATCAAAGTGGCCACTGAACTTTGTAGGGTCACTGGCCACTGGGGAATTTTTTTAATCTCAAGCTTTAATAAAAAGAGATAAAGCTACGATTTCCTAAATTAATACATAGTGCAACAATGAAGCTTTCAGAAAAAAAAAATTCTTAATTTTGTTAGTATGTTTAAGTTTTTTATTAATTTCATATATATTATTAAGGGTACAGCTTTAGTATGGTCCCTTTGGCGCGATAACGGCGCCAATATGGTAACCCCTCCGGCGGATGCTCCGGAACGGAGGAGCTGAATATGGCAACCCTAGGTGCGTGACGTCATTCATCCGTGACGTCGCGGTTTCGCTCCAGCGAATAGGGAGCGTTTGTTCCTTTATTAAACTTTTGGAGACCCCTTTGCCAGTATTTCGCGCGGGAGCTTCGAGTTGTGGAACCGCCATTACGCTTTATGGTTTTATTTTAATGGCTTTATTTTAGATTAAATTTTATTATTTAATTATTACTGAAATTTAAAATGGATATTCAGGTTCATACTGACTGTTTATATGCAGTTTTGTATGAATAAACATTCTTTTGATAGTACGTTTCAGGTTAATATGTTCGTTCCCGATTGTTTATTTGTTAAGGGTAGAAGCAACAAATAATTACGTTATTAATATTTGATACAGTGAAATAATTTTAGATATTTTGATTTTATTATTTCCATATTGTAATAACTTAGGGATTTTAATCAAGGTATGTGATAAGCATTGTTTGTTTTTATTTATTACCTTTGTTTATTTGTTAATGCTAGGAGCAACAAATAATTCCGTTATTAATATAATATTTGATATTTTGATTTTAATATTTCAATATTGAAACAATTTAGCGATTTTAATTAAGGTATGAGATAAGCATTGTTCGTTATGATTTGAATTAGTTCTTTATTTTGCTTACGTAGTCTTTTGTCAGAATGCTAAAATGTACTTTAATTTTTTTGTCTTTTTTATTTGTTATTTTTGTGAGGTATTGCCTTTAGAATATTATTTGTTTGCATTGTTTAATTTAATCTACTCAAAAGAGAAAGGGGGGGTTGAGGGGGGGCAGAGCCCCCCCCTCACACAAAAAGAAAAGTTATTAAATTTTATTAAACCGAATCTATATGTACATGTAAGCTTGTTATCTGTTTAATTTTTTTTCATAAAAATATTTAAAAGCCATTAAAATAAATCATAGCAAAATTAACGGCGACGATCAACTATCTCGGAACCAGCGCCATCCGATCCGCCATATTGTTTACAATTGGCATCGGCAAGGCAAACTTGGGTTGGCGACAAGATTTTGTCGCCAAATCAAAAAATCGCCAAAAAGGGACCATACTAAAGCTGTTCCTTATTAATTTATTCCAATAACTATAATTAAATTTTAAGAGTTCTGAATAAATGTACCGAGTAATAATGACTTGTATATGAAAAATATTGCATTGTTAGAATACATTTCTCTAATTTAGTTTTTGTTTTAATCGCGATTATCAGATTCCGATTTCAGTGTTTAAAGGAATAGAAATTTCTTAAAATCGCTAACGTTTGACAGAAAATGTTTTTGTAAAATGACGCGTTTAATTTCATGCTAGTTTTAAGACCGGTTGTCAGATTGAGTGATTTATTTCATTTTAATTTTGCGTAAACAAAATGTAGAATACTTTACACAGAAAATTTAATTTTCGACAAATAGTATGTAAATATGATTTTATATAAAGTAAAAACATAATTATTATACAATAAAAAACACAATTACGATACAACTTCAATTTAAACAATACAAAAAGTGTAAACAAAGGAAAACAAGGCTTACGTTGGGAGCTTTGAAAAAACTAGGATTCTTTAATCCAAGTTTAGCATATTTTTTTCTTTGGCTTGCATAACCGGAAGTGCACCCGGGAGCAAAACATGCACTATGGGCCATCTCGAATTAAAAAAATAATTAATTCACCTATTTAAAAATAAAAAACCAACTTCTGTAGCAGCGATCCTATACTAAAGGCGTAGGGGGAATCAACAGCGCCATCTGTCGACTGCATTGGCCGTTAGGTCCGTTTTTAGGGAAGGAATCCCATTGGTGTTGGAGGTCCTTTCCAATAGAGCATTTCGACGGACCCCTCCTCTCTGCGATCGGTCGTCGTCTTGCGTGACAGCTTGGGGTTCTCCTAATGTATTTCAATGGGAAAAACCCGATTTTCAACATTCAAAAAAAGTATTAAATTTAATTTTTTGGATGATTGTAATGGATGGAATTTGTTAATCAGACATTCGACTTTTGTGTCCCAGGTGGCGTTTAATATTTTAAAAAGCTTAACATATAATATTTTAATGATATTTCAAGCAACTTTTTCCGCTGGTACTGCGTTCGGAAAGACAACATTATGTACGGGAATGAACACAAGGTTTGTTTTAAGATTCGGCAGGTTATTCGGATTACTGTTTGTTTACAAATATCATTGTTGTGCATGCGAAATTTTCTTACGTTGTGAGATTTATGCAAGAATAAAGTTTTGTTTTTGAATTATAATTCATCGGATATTCTGTATGCCCTAGAAAACATCAAATTCCATTAATATTTATAATAAAGAAGTGTTTATTTAAATTCCTATTACGATAATGATATATTCAGATTGTTTTTTTTCTTTTATAAAAAATAAATGTACTGCTTGTTATTATTTATCATAGTGTTCTTTTAAATATGTAAATGCATGTAAAATTAAGTCCAGTTATCCCATTAATAAAAAAGTGTAACATATGCATCGCATAACATATTTGTACATGTAATTAATCTAATACGTCTGATTATGAATTAAAAAAATAATCCAATAAATCAACTGAATTAAAGACGTAGACCAATTAATGTAATCTTTGCTTAGTTGCATAATTATTTAAATTGACAGTAAACATGAGTGCAAAATGTAAATGTATAATTCCATAAAGCTTCTGCCTTTTTATTATTTCTGTTTCGCAATGTTAGCTCATAAAACTGTACTAAACAATTCTACAATTACATTTTTGAATTTTGTTTCTAGTTAGAATCAGAACAGAAATCAAAAGCTGGAACTCTGTCCCTGTATTTCTTTTTTCTGGGTGAATTTTTACACATTAGGCAAAACACAGCAAAGCTCATGAATACTTTGATCCGAAGCCCGACACTAGTACATTAATTCATAAATTTTCCCCTTTTCAAGCACAAACTGATTTTAGCAGACAAGACAAATCATATTCGCTTCATCTCGACCATATTTGAGAGTCCTAAGACCATCAGAATTTGGGTGTTTTCTGTATAATGTTTATATTTCTTCCTGCTAATTTCCGACTACTTAATTTTATATCACTGTTCTGTGAAATAATTATTATATGGGAAAATCTTTAAATTATCGTTATTTTAGTTAAATGTGCTACCAACCCCATATTGCAGGGGTTTTCAGTTCGCTACTGAGTATTAACATAAGAATATTAAGTCTCCAGCACCTTTTTTTGCTAGAAATTGCCGCTAGCCCTGGAGCAATGTTTTCTCATTGAAAAACTTCTTTCATTAATTTCCAAAATGTTACACTTTTTGTATATAACCCACATACAAAAATATCCCCAATCAGTAAAATGTGCTCCATATTCTAATGAGCTGATGTACAAAATTTGAGAATTATATCCAGAAAAGTGTCAAATGTATGAAGATACGTACTGACTTAAACCACTTTTCAGTAGCTCTGTGAGGGAAAAAAATCACATTTTAAGGGTCATATGGATAATTTGAATGAATATGTTACATTTAAATTCAAGTATAGACCCCAATCATCTTTGTTTATAGATATCTCTTAAGACCTTTTATGATGAAAGGCTGAAATTTTGTACATAATCTCATTTGTGCATGGGGTACATTTTACTTATTGGGAATTTTTTTGTATGGTAGTTGTAAGCAAATTTAAAAAGTGTTAACTCTTTGAAAATTAACAAGAGGAATTTTTTCGTACCTTACTAGCACTTAGGTGCTATTTCTTTCTAGCACGGTGTGGCAAGTAGACACTTTTCAAGTTTCTTGGTTTATGGCACATTTTCAATATTCTTGGCAAAATTTTCAATGTTCTTAGGACTTGATGTAATTACTTTTAGTGATTACATCGTACAACCATGTTTTTCGGTTCAATCACAACTAGTGTGTCGGTAAAAGATTTTGCAATATGCACTAATCCAAAACATTTCACCACTAGGGGCTAAACTACAATATATGAAATTTTCAGTAACAGAAGTATGCGAACAGGAGTCTATAGGAGCACTTACAGTTATCATTATCCTCTCTATATTGCAGAATTGTGACTGAATAGATTAAGAGAAACTGAAATTTATCCAGATTTCATATACCCGAGTGCATAAATAAAATCTGGAAGAATTTCAGTTTCCATTTTTTCAATTCACATTGCCTAATTATCTTTAATAGATAAAGAATTAAAGCATGTTATCACTTTTTGGGGCACTATGCGTGTGTCTGTGTGTGTCTATACAATTTACAAACACTAATATTTTTATTTCCGTGTATAATGTACAAAGAAGTATGTGATCGCAAAAAAATTGGGTATCCAGATTTTGACTACCTCTAAATATACTTTTAAGAGTTTTTTGAGAGACATCTCATTATACGCATGTATGTATGTTCCTATAAATTCATGTACAAACATTATGACTGACAGCTTCATCATTTTGATCAGTGTTTCCCTGGCATCTGTACGTATGTATGCAACTCGCATATCTCAAAAACTATGAGCCGTACAATGTTGAAATTTTCTATTTAGGATTGTAACATCTACATCCATACATTTTGCTGTATGGACAGAAATTCCTTAAAGTGTAATTTAGAGATATTAAGTTATTTCAAATGAATCAAAAGTGATATATGTTTTTAAGGATTACAAAATGAATCTTGCCATCAAAAATGGTACCTTTATCATTTACAATTCTACTGCAGCACTCAAAAAAATTCCAACACATTACAGTCAATGGCAATTTTAGAGACATTCATCCATTTTAAGCAGAATAACATCTTACCATATGGTTAGATAATGGTCCGGTGACGATCAGCCACCTCCCTCAAAAACTGCATCAGTCTCCAAACTTGGCAACTTTTGGTGTATATATGTATATATTTCATTCGCATATCTCAAAAACTATTAGTCGTAGATTGCTGAGATTTTATATACAAGATTGTTGTAACATCTTGTTGTACACCTAGATTTTTGATTCCAATCTTTTGGAGAGTTTGCAGGACAACCCAAAAGAATTTTGGTACTTGCATGTTATCCAAGCGGTCTGCTAAGACGAGCGATTTTTCGCTTAGATAAATGCAGGTTGCTTGAAATCATGATGGTTCTGAATACAACTGGCAGCAGTTTGCCAGCACATTTTCAAAAAAAAAATAATTTGGCGGGAATGTCTACCGGGATAATATGCAACTACCAGAATTCCAATACATTAATGTCTGGAGTCAGTTATTTTTTAGTCCATGCACAAAATCTCACTATTTGCCATCCACCTTGTCAAGTTTTGCCGAAATATTGCCAATTTAACGCCAAAAATAATTACTCATTTTGCATGACTAAAACCACCATTTTAACCATAGAATGTTAAAATTTTGTATTTAGAACTATTGTAACATATAACTGTGCTTTTGAGTGCTGTCGACTGAGTAATTTATTTACAGGGTCACCCAAAAGATTTAAAATACATTAAGGGTCTATAGATATGTTAGTTTCATTAAAAATTTGTGATGAATAACTATTTCAGCTGTGACTGAAATCTCGCTAACTATCTCAAGCTTGTTGGCTTTTGTCAAAATATTGCCCAATTAAGTAAAACAAATCTTTAAAATTGAACTCAGCTTGGCGGTAAACTTTAGAATTGCAGTATTTTGTCTCTTTCAAACGAAATATGTTTAGATGAAGTGCACTGAAAATATTTCTGATTTAATAGAGGTACAAGGAAGTCATGTGGTGTCCGTATCAGATTTATTAGTTGAAGGATGTGAAAAAAAAAAAAAAAAAAAAAAAAAGCAATCATAATAAAAGGAGTTATATATAAATTTTTGCAATTACTTTCTTCCATAATGATTGTATGCAAGAGAATTTTTTTTCAACACTATCATAAATTACAATGTTACTTGAAAATATGTATTCACATAATTTATACAGTAACCAGACTATGTGCAAGCAAGTGATAGATAGAAAAAAATTTGAGATGCCAGTCAGACGATTTAAATTACTTAAGTTATTTACATAAAAAGCTTCAAGTTTGACGATATTTCGCTGCATAAAATGATTTAGGTTCTTGAATGTAAACAGCAGATAAAAACAGTATTCTTCAAGAAAAATTGGTACTTGCGTATTATCCCGGCAGTCAAACAAGACGAGTGATTTTTCGCCAAGTTAAATGCTGAATGCATGAAATTATTAATGGTTTAGATACGATTAATAGTATAGTTTGCCAGCACATTTGATGAAAAAATAGTTTATTGGAAATGACCAACGGGATAATATGCAAGTACCGAAAAATCTAAGAATCTTCAGAATAATTTCTAATCCTAATATTAGTTACACGCAGAACAGAGTGGAAATAGATTTAGGTCAAAGAATAAGGATTTATTTTAACGAAGTACAGTGTAACCATTTAATCATCTGTCCATGGACACAAGAAGAGTAGAACCTTGATTTCATGAAGTCGAAGAAAGAACAGAAGAAATCAAGACAGCAAGGTGAAATAAAAAAGGAAGTTCCACTGCATACCTAATTTAGAATACCGCAAAAGAATAAAAAGGCTGGTAGCCAAGTTTAGTGATTATAAACAAGTAGATTCTAGAGGGTTTTTTTTTTTTTTAGGGTAAGCAACAATAAGTAATTGTACATAAACACATCATATGGCAGTTTCAACATAAGAAACTACCTGTTTTAATTTTTTAATAAACCAACCACTGGTACAATACTAGTTCTATAAACAATGTATAAATTGATTTTTAATCAAAATATGTTTTTAAAAAAATAATTAACAAACCAATTCTTTAATAATTTTTATTCATTTATTCTAATAAATTTTATATGCCCATTTAACAACAGAAACCACACCAGAAAGTGTTATCCATAGAAAGCATGCACTAAAATTCATGTCAATCTAAGGATAAACCTATCTAGTCAAAGCATCAAACTATAATGAAAAAAAATATCACAATCCTAAACTAGAAAGAATATCTAATTTTGCAATGAGAGTTTAATTGTTTGCGTACAGCTTTAAAAATTTTACGACAATTCTAAATAAATAATGTACATTCTTTCATGCACACTGAAAAAAATATTTACAATAAAATGGGGAGGGTGAATTTTTTTGGGGGAGGCGAGGGATAAAGATACATGTTAAATTGCATGGATTGCTATCTGAACTCCAACGCCTGTTGCTTGCTACAGTTTGTTTACATACTTCACAGAGGGGAGGGTTCGCAATCCGAAAACCCAGTGAACCTCGTCAGATTACACGTAGTTTTTACGGATTACCAAGATTGCTAAATAATACGTTTAGGTAAAGAAATAGCATGCGCAGAACGATGCGCGAAGCTGTCACTCAGCTGACGTCACAGATACGTCACGTCGAAATGCTCTATATACGTCCATGTGTAAACACTTCCAATGTAAACACGTGACGTAGAAGTGACGTTGCCAACTCATAGATGTCGCTACTATGAAGTTCCACCCATAGATATAGGAATAGTGAACTAGATTGCGCACAAGGGGAGGAAACTTGTTGCCAGTGCACTTCCGGAGCAGACGACACGATAGTGGCAGAAAGACGAAAGTCGCTGCTTACGACTGCTATGCAACAGCATTAATTTACATTTAAATACAGAATTGATGATTCGTTCAGAACCAAATTCAAAGAAAAAACATTTTGTTATGATATTTTGCTAGCAATTTTTAGTTTATTTTTGCTGTTA
This sequence comes from Cheiracanthium punctorium, assembly GCA_038373885.1. Lineage (NCBI taxonomy): Eukaryota > Metazoa > Arthropoda > Arachnida > Araneae > Cheiracanthiidae > Cheiracanthium > Cheiracanthium punctorium. The sequence continues at coordinate 7,722 of JAWZYV010017646.1, read as the reverse complement.
GATGGTCTAAAAATGTAACACATTAAAAAGATCGATTAAATGTTTATTTTTGCACACAAGGAAAACAAAAACTTTTTCTGAACAAAGATGTGAACTGAAATTAAGTATCAATTGTGTATTGGAAGTACTAGGGTAAAAGACCGAGGTGTCATAGATCTCGTAAGAGAAAACTACGTTCATATCAAGGGGGGGGGCGCGATTGTGCTTCTTGTTACATTTTAAGAAAATCATAATATTGTGGCATAGTTTGGTGATTGAGTTTGGATCTTTCTTTCCCTCGTAAATGTATTTCTAACGTTCTTGAGATTCAAATACGCCTTCTTCTACTTTTTTTTTTTTTTTTTTAAGCAAAAAGGCTATACTTAGGAAATTTTATCCCTTTTGAAGTGGGAGTCCAAAACGTGTTTTTTACACGTCCTTTATATCTTAAAAAGAAACCGATTTCCAAAAAGTTATAATGTTACATTCTAAAAATATTACAATGTAATAAACGTGGAACCCTAAATGTAAACATCAGTTTTCTAAAAATTGCCTTTCTAGAACAGTGCATTTTCGCTTATGTACATCCACAACTTTGTACAGGTAAAAACATGTTTAGCTAATATTAATATTTAGGATATTTTAAATACCCCCCCCCATTTTTTTTCTGGGGTGCATGTTTTTCACACATTTCTCATAACTAACATAGTAAATATAGATTATTTTAATACAGTTAATATATTTTCAATAGATTATTATTCTTTGTTTAAAATATACTAAGGCTCATTGTTTTGAATAAAAACATTCTCCATTCTTTAATTTTACCATACTCTCGGCTAAATTTGAAGAAATATTTTTTCAAAAAGCTTGATGGGAGAAGGTATGTGAAAATGCATGCATTTAATACATATTTATTTCATGCGTCTCCCTGTTTCTTACAGAGAAACACACACGTTTATTTCTCAGAATCCCAAATACACAAAAGTTCATTATTTTTACATCCTTTTCTGACAAACATAGCTTAAAATTGAAATAGTAGGTAAATGATGATCTCATACCAAATTTTTCTTTATCTGAAATATTTGTAAAGTTCATTGAAACAATATTTTATTGTAACTTCAATATCAAATTTGCAGTATCTAAGAAATAAAGCAGGGATAAATATCAGGAATAAAGCATTATTTTATGCTGGAATTCAAGCGAGATAATTCTCCACCAAGTTGAAGCCGTACTAAAATATTTTTAAAAATCTTGTTAACTCTCAATTTAATAACAGTACATGTTCGAAGAAGGCTTACTATGTACAGCATATTTTTAGGTATTCTTCCTGATACTTTTAAAAAAATCAAAGCTATAAACTAAAATAGGAAAGCAACATTAACAAATTCCAATGTCAAAACTCTGAATGAAAGAATGAGAGGGATGGCAAAATTATGGATTGCCTCAGGTGCCAATAATCATTTCAATATGTACTAAAGAGTCCGCAGTCTAACATTTTACTTCATTTGCTTATTGTACATTAAAATACATTGTTAAAGATGTTTGTTTAATTCAGTCCTAAAAAATATCAACGACACTTTTATAATTTTGAAAAGCATGGTGGCTACAAGAATTAAGAAAAAAATATCCTTGATAATTAAGGTTTTATAAAAAAAAATTCCCCAATTGTATATATACTTGAAAACAATTTTTGCTGATGCAAATTATGACCAATATTTTTCAAATAACATATTGATAAAATATTTATATAGATGAACGATTTTTGATGATATTTTTTGTTCAGTTCCCATGACCATATAGCAGTGACATGACCATATAGTAGATGATGATCTATATTGCAGAAAATTTTTAATTTACCCAATTTCCTGATAATTCCCTCAATTCCTGGCTCTGTTGTCACCCTAAAAAATGTAGCTGTTAAAACCTCTTCATTTGAAAGTTAGTATTTTTGTGACATTCAGTACCTTTAGTACCTCAGTATCCAGTAGAGAGAAATTTCCTATATTTTAGATTTGCGAATAAAATTGAGTTTTTGAAAAACGCACAACTTGACAGAATTACGGAAATTCAAATTTATACATAGGCTAATTCATATTCTATGATAAATAATTTTTAATATACAAAACCAATGTAGGAAGTTTAATCTCTTGCTCGAATACTTTCTTTGGAGGGTGTATATTATCAATTTCTAAGGCATGAAATATACATATAAAGGCATTATATTAATTACTGTGCACAATAAAAACTTTTTAAAAGCTTTTGCTGTTTTTTTCTTTCTTTTCTTTTGAGAGGGGGTGGGGTGTGGACAATATCCCATTCCCATTATCCCTCCTTAATAAGTACCTCGTTTAGAACTTACCTTTTTCAAATGCTTTGGAAAATTAAAAATAGTTGGAACTACATCATCTTTTAGCAACTTCCGATTATGATTTGATTCAAAACATTCAGCACTGAAGTGTTCTGAACAAATAAATGTATGTATATTAGGAACAAAATTATCTCTTTTTACAGCAGTAATCCATTTATTTGTCAATTCTTTATTAGATTGTGGAAACCTAAACAATCAGAAAGTTATTAAAATCAGAAAGTCATCTAGAAAAATTAAGTAAAATGACAGTTTGCAGCATCGAAGCATTGCACAAAGCATGTGCACTTTTTGTGCACAACATTGCATAAAAAACATCAGAAATAATCCTCCCATGATAACTTTGCTTGGCATAACTTAACTGTTTTATGGCTTTTTAAAAATACATTTTATAGTGTACTATTGTTTGTTCAGACAGGGATGTGTAAACTTAAACGTACATTCAATTAAAGCACTGATTTAATAGAATTTCAGTGAATATTAAAAATTGCGTCACCAGCCAGGTTTTTGTTTTTTTTTAACTAAACTGTGGATTTGATACAACACTACAGAGGTGATATGCTTATTTAAAAAAAAAAGTTAAAATACTTACCATAAAACCCTAACTTAATAAAGCTTACTTAAACAAAAGTATAAAGAAACATAAATAAAGACTTAAACAAACAATCACGTTGAACAAAAAAAAATTAATTTAATATTAAAACTAGTAATTTTAAAAGTCGTTAAAAAATGCTCAAATGTGGAAAATCTAGTTAGAATAAATAAGATAAATTCAATATCCCCAATTCAAGAGTTATTTTTGAAAAATGATAGAAAAATGAATCATTTCCTGTAAAATATGATTAATAATTATTCGTAAAAAGAAAATTACGATGCTTTATTTATCTCATTTTTTATAGTTTAAGTGCCAAGTATACAATTTAAAAATAAGTATATATATATATATATATATATATATATATATACACGATATATATATATATATATATATATATATATATATATATATATATATATATACGATATATATATATATATATATATATATATATATATATCGTACGGTCAAATGTTTTAGGATTATATTTATATAGAAACATGAATTAAGCAATGTCTACTTTAATTCAAGAAGGATGTGCAATATCTCCTCCAATTACTTTACAAAGTGAACGAAAAGCAAAGGTAAATAGGAAATTTAAAAATACTACTGTTATTGAACATCAATTGGTATTTGATTTTCAATACCACCAATTTCAAGCATTTATTATCTGTGAAAAGATATTCCAGATCCTTTCCTAAACCTGTTGGTGCAATTATACGCACAGCACGACTTGGGCATGATAATGCTTAAAGTTATTTAAAAATAAATAAATAAATAAGATGCTGGACTAGTGGCGAAAATAACCATAAACCATGATCAAGACACTGCTTTCTGCCACTATCATGGGCGATGCCACCGAAGATTTTTGGCAACAAGAAAAACCTCTTACTAGTATACGGATGCGTGATCTAGTTATTCCTATATCTATGGTTCCACCCATCATTTGTAGTCAGTAAAAAATATTTAGCATTCTAATTAAATTTCTTAAATAAAATATTCATATATTTATTTTATAATAATCTGTAAATTTTAAGCAATTTCGTACACGTTTTTGTTTTGATTTGTTACTGTTTTATATTTTGGCAATTTATTTTCTGAGAAAAAGTAACTGTGTGAACTTAGTCACTGTGCAAAATTGACGGTTAAAAAATAAACAAATAAATAAATAGCGACTCCCGGCTTTGGGCGTGGATGTAAATAATTAACAGGGCGTGTAATGAAATAATTAACAGTAATTTAATTAAAAACAATGCAATAATTAAAAATTGTCCCCAAGTTTTTTTTTTACATATTTGGGTTGGGGGCAATTTGAAAAATGTCCTGAAATTGGGGACTGTCCCCGGAAAATGGAGACATTTGGGGGCAGTCCCGTCCGGACCTGAACTACGCCCGTGTCCTAGCAACCTAATGAAAAAAAAAACAATGTTTACGTTCAGAAAATGTATTAAATTGAAGTTGTGTGCTGTAATGGATTGAATTGGTTTCAAGACTTCGACCTTGATTTCTAGCCGTTATTTTGCACAAGAAGATTTGCAGAATGCAGTCGGCTTTCATTAGGATGGCGTCATTGAAACGTCATGTCAAAATTAAAATGTTGGCAATTTTAATTTTTTTGTCAAGGGCAACATCAACATTGGAGTTTTGGTAAACGGTAAACAAACAATAAAGTAGAAAAATTTCTTTTACCGATTTCGAAAAGAATAAAAAAAAAAAGAATATAAATGTCAAAAGCTAACCTTGTGCTTATCAAGTGATAATTACCTTTTTTATGTGTGTTTTTTAACAAAGTTTGTATTTATATCATCTATTAACACCAGGGTGCGAACTGAACATTTTCTGCTGGGGGGGGGGGGAATTTGACAGAAAACATTCTCCAGTGGTGGGACACTTGAAAAGAAAAAGGTGGGAAGGTGTAAATGCTTCCCTCACATGATATTACAAGACAAATGCAGTCGCTGACATGTGTGGGAACTGACTTATATTCAATGTAAAGTCATAGATTGTTTGTTCTACGGAATCACTGATACACAAGCTACATACAATGTATTAGGTTGTAACGAAAGTTTCCCGCCACCGCAAACATCGTCAGCACACAGTTCGCGTTGGCGTATTTGCTCATATTTTGTCAAACGATTTTTGGCATTTGAAAGAAAGAGGCTTACTTTATAACACTGTGTTGTGAAACCTGTAAAAAATATAGTTATCATTAAGTATAAGGTGTCCCAAATGGAACTATCATTCTAGAGGATTAGAACCATCATTTACTTCCATTTTTGTTGCAAAAAGTCAGCTACATAATATCAACAAATTATGAGTACAGCTTTAAGTACTATTGTTGTATCATGCGACACTGTGCAGGTTTGGTACCGAAAGTTCAAAATCAGTTATCTAAGGAGTTAGAAGTTAGCTTTTCAGGCAGATATGGCGGAAAACTTTCGTTACAACCTGATACCTGTATTGGAAGCCACCCTTGAGGGTTTTTAGCTTAGAAAACAGATTTAATTTTAAGGCAGTCGCCTTAAAGTTTAGTAACAAACGATAATATACTTTCATTAATTATATTTCATTTTGACTTCAGTCCCAAATCTTCAATCACCAGTTTAACATTTCTTCAGCAGGGGATAAATACTATCCCTGGCAGGGATCCATTAATATTTCTCTAGGCAGGGATATTACATTCTTCAGCCGGGGACGATCCCCGGCATCCCCCCGTCAATTTGCACCTGATTAACACCTGTTTTCTGACTGATTTTCTTTTCTCTCTGACGTTGTCTGAAATTATCTAAAGTTATAGTCCAGTTGAAGACACAAATATTGTCTCTTCAACTTCTGCAGCAGTAACTCATTATGTGCATTAGCTTATTAAGTACATTTTATTTATTATATATAATTAAGTTAGGCTCATATCGACCAAATTAAATTAAGTTTTCTTAGGTATCTTCAGTTTAATCTTAAATTTTTAGACTTAAGACTTAAAGTTGCCTTTTGTCATTACAGTGGACTCGTGCTAGAACTATCTATCTTATGTGAAAGGATGTTACTCCTCGCCCACAACATGAAACTTTCTGCATACAATAAGAAGAGTCAACGTCAGTGGCAGCTCATGGATTCATTAAATGGAGGCTTGCAAAACAAATTTCGAAAATTAAGTATAAGATACGACGCAACTTATATATCGCTGATATATATTTGCATTTTCAGCAGTTAAAGGGAAACAATACGTGCAACTTGAAAAAAAAAAAAATTCTAGTCTTACATTTTGCCATTTGTCAAAGTTTTAGCAAATAGGTTGACTTGAGTCACATTATTATTTAAATTTTTCTTTCCAAAGACAATGTCGATAAATGTCATTGCTTTAGCTCCGAAACACGTATTTTACTGACATCTTAATTATTTATACTAGTTTGTAAAAAATATTGTACTGAAAAATTATAAAAATAAAGAAAGTAATAAGAAAAAAAAATTAGATTAACCAACTGAACATAACAAACCAAGGGAGAATTTGGAAGAAATAACTACCAAAAAAAAAAAAAATGGTCTGTGCACACACTAAAAATGTGCGAACAGAATGATGTCAGCAGCGCCCAGCCACTACCCTAACTCTCTCAGCTTCTGTTCTCAGTGACAGGTTTAGGAGGCCATTTCTCCTATCGCACATGTGATCTAGGAAAAGACCTGATGTGTTTTGCTGTAGTAACCTGCAATACAGTAAATTAGCTATGATATGGAAGCTATGATATTAGCATATTTTACCCTCTGAGCGCCATAGAAATGGGCAAACAGTGTAAAGTTGTTTTCACGGTAAAATTTTCTAGAGCCTTTAAAATTATTGAAAAAATAAATAAATTTTGTTAGGAAGATTTGTAATTATTAAAAAATCAACTTCAAAATATGTACAACATTAAGATTAATATTTTTTTATAATAAGTGACAGTTTTAAACAATTTAAATTGTAGATGCATTGCAGTGAAAACTGGAATGCAGTTGACGGGATTTTACGTCTCAGCCGCTTGGAGGGTTAATAATAGTGGGAGGGGGGAGGAGAAAAACTCATGTTTTAAATTCACAAAAATCTAAAAGTGTACTTAATATTTAAAAGAAAAATTAATTATTAATGTGTTTATTTTGCTTTTTTTCCTTCGGTTGTTCATGTGCTCCAATAGAGGAGCTGCCACTTGTCAACATTCATTTATTCATTACTTTATGTGGCAAATGGTAATGTATGGTTATGAAATAGTTTGAATCGGTTAGAGAAGTGTTTATAAATATGTTTAAAATAATTGTGTATGTGTTTTGAAAATTCATATTTATGTACCCCATCTCACAGTGTGAAATTTTCACGTATCCAAGGACTCTTGAAATGTATCCCTCGTGTAAGTCGAGACTTTACTGTATAGGAAAAATTTTCTGCACTACTCCTTAACTTAGTTGTGCTAACTGTGTTATCGGATTGCTGTAATATTGGGTCTAGCAATCCTGTCTAGTTAAGTTGCTTCTTTGAATGATAGGTACTTTTCCATTCAATGAACATGACTCAAACCTGGCAATTTTTTTTGTCACCAAGTAGCTACGACGTTTTTTTTTTGGCATCTGTTTTTTTTTTTTGCAAAGTAGCTGCAATAGTTTTTTTTTTCAGCAATTTTTTTTTTTTGTCATCCAATGCCTCTAAAACATAAAATAAACAGTTCCTCAGAAAAAACACTAATAGAAATATAAAAAGGAAGACTCACCATTACATATGTCAACAGAAATTCAGTTAATGAAATGGACTTTTAAT
>JAWZYV010017645.1:0-32970 GCA_038373885.1 Cheiracanthium punctorium | reverse complement strand
CTTTCACTTTGTATTCAATTTGTATTTTTGATGACTTTTTAAAAGTGAGACTTTAATTTTCCTTTGACTTTTTTGGATACAAGATCATCCGATACAGTTATGTTCTTTATTTTATAATTTTTTAAAATATGTACTGTTATACAATTTTCCGCATAAAAAGAAACTGCATGGCAACATCATTAAAAAACTTTTCTAACTGGAAGTATAGTGCTAAAAGCAATATTTTAAAAGTTTCCACCCAGATTATCACAAAAATTATCCACCTACTCCAACTTCCAAAGAGCCCTGTTTAAACTGGCTGCCATTGTCATGTTCAATGGAGCCAAGATGACTAGGCTCAAATATTGTTCACTGATGATTTCAGCTAGTCTGAACACTGATTCTGAACGTAATTTGATCTGAGAGAAGAACATGCAACTTGCCATTCCTCATCTGTGAAATATCCTGTTTCTGTGACAATGATTTAATGTGTTGGGCAGGAATCACAACAAATGGCTGCACATTTGGTTCTGGAACTGCTTGGAGATATGTGGATAAGGTATTGGAATGTCAACTTAAATTGTTAGGGGTGCTGTTGGCCCAGAGATTTTGCTAATAGATGACAATGCTCAGCCACAGAGCATATGTGGTATGAGAATACAATACTTGCAAACTAAAGTTGTCATTTGAATGGACTGGCCCTTTACACACTTGACTTGAACCTGATTGAGCATGTATGGGATGCCTTAGGGCAACAAATTCCTCCTCTGAGCTTGCAGAAGCTAAAAAGTGCATTTTTAGAAGAGTGGCATGCAATTCTATTAGTTCTATTAGATTTAATCGACACTTTTATACAAATTATACTAAATTGTTATATCAAGATGTAAAGTATGCATATCATCTGTTCCCATAGTCTAAGAAAATTATCTTCCAGAAGAGGTGACTTATTTTTCCATTTTCCAGTTTCCATATACATTGAAACCTCTCTGAGCGGCCACCCCTCTAAACGGCCAATTTTCCATGGCATGGATTTTTTGGCTCATAGACCTAATGTTAAAATAACACCTATCAGTGGCCACCCGACCCCCTCTAAATGGTCACAGAGTGGGATCACCCACCTCATTTTTCGAAAAATTCTACTCACTCCATGCTTTAATTTTGAGCAGAAAAACTCAAGGTCAGGAGTCTGGCGAAGGTAAGCATATTTTAAATCCTTTTAATCAAATGTAAAATTAATTTGAGGTTGATTTAAATTAGCTAAACAGTAAGTTTGTGACTTACAAATAAATTTTTGTGACTTTCAGGTGCTAATTCCGTTTCTGACGAGGAGTTTCCTGTCACGGGTTTTTGGTTCAGCTTTGGTTTATTCACCTTCAGGAGCTGAACATCTAAACTGTGAGACGCTTATATACTAGAGGTAATAACTTCACAGGTAAAATATACATTTCTTTATTTAAAGCCGATTCGTATAGGGTTACATAATTAAATCCAAAATAACATTCCCTTCAATCGTAAACTAAACCAATTTAATAAAAATAACATTATTATTTGATTAAGGGAAGATGAACCAATTTAATTAAAATATCATTAGAAACAATACCTAGGGAAGATGGAAATTCATAACTATTTTACAATGCTTACCCATGCCTCCAGGGGTCTCTATGTTGTCGGAGTAAAGCCTTTCTGCGGTTGGAAGATAATCTTGTTTCTCTCTTAATCGCTTGAGCTTTATATATGTTTTTGTTTTGGACCTTCGGACAAGCATGTGAAAATCACGCCGATATCCCGTTACTTCTCACGCTGATTATCTTATTTGTAGTTTAAAAGTTAACTTGATTAATTTGGGGTCAAGGGTTCACTAACTAACGAGTGCTCGAGTTTATCATGAGCAAATGACATTTTCCAGAATTTCTCATGATTCATGTAGTCATGCGCTTTTAGCAGCGTGACAGTCCACTAAAAGCCAGGAAAAAAAAAATTGTAAAAAAAAAAAAAAGGATATATACGTACATGAGGGTGCAGAAAGAGGCACGGGAATGAATAAGCATTTGATTTTCCATCGTTTAAAAAACTAACTTCCATCTTCCTATTAAAGCTTAACAATTCTTCAATACACAAACAAATAAAACATAAAAAAAAATATCATCAAAATAGTAGCACAAAGGTTATGCAAATGCTATAGAATTATAAAAAGAAAATAAAATAAAAATGTCTAAAAAAAAATACAAAACGTTGTTGCAATAATATGTAGACACTGTTGTCAGCGTTTGCAGCAAGTTACACAAGCAGAAAAAATTGTCAAGCTGAGACAAATTATTAGAAGGGTTGCACCTATTATTTTTAAAAGAAAAAATATATTTGTAAAAGTCGGCATTGATAATAATTCAAAGAAACTCGAGCCAGAGGAATCGTGTTCCATAAATGATTTAGTGTACGAAGTATTCAGTTCTACCAGGTGGAGACTGGGTTCGCTTAAACAAAATGAGACAAGCTGACAATTTTTCATAGTCCTCGAAACAAGACAAATTTTTTCATCGTAGCACTTTTGATTTGCCAAAAATTGAATCACAAATCGCTTTGGCTCGGTTTCTAGAGAGATTGTTTGCGTGTATAGTCTTAGGACTTGGAGTTCTATGGATACAGTTCCTGCATGGCAACTGGAAAATGCTTCGATTATCATCTCACTCAAAATTTGACAGGAGTAACAGCCTTTCGTCTTGATTTCTCTATCATTAATTTTTGGACAAATGTCCTGTGTTTCAATATGGATTTTAAAGTTTTTGAAGTGCATCTGAAGACGAACAGGAGCCGTTGACAACAATTGCGATCGGAGGGTTCCTTTGTCAACACTTAACAGATGCAGATCTCTAGAGGAGGGTAAGGCACGGTCCTTTGATTGAACCATACTCATGATGGGATCAGGAACTTCTGCGCAGCGAAGGGTCGTCTCAAAGAAATCACAACGAACCATGTCTCTGTGAAAAAGAAAATTTTTCGTATAGCTTTCGTTAGCTTGGATTTGCCCGACGAGACCAGCAGTGGGCCTATTGGGAGGGCTTGTTGGAACTAAATAAGCCTCTGTTGGGTGACCAACTCGAAGGACAAGCGAATCAGTAAAATGCAAAGGAGCTTGATTGTAGGATCCCAGGAGGTCGAATTGAATCCCATCCGATGTTTGCGCTGATGAGTGGAAAGTGAGAATTTCTCTAGTGTTATTCTGTACTCGCTCAAGAGATATAGTATAGGTGCACTGATGACCAGTAATGCTGCGAACTTCGTAAGAATGCAGTAACTCAGGTACAAAGTAGACGCGATAAAAGAGGCATCCCATACGGGAAATGATTGTACATCCACTGCCAACACTCGACGGCTTGCAACCGGTAAATCCAGGATAATTCATGCTCTCGTCTGTAAGAGCTTCGAATTTTTGATTTTCGATGCAGTGTTCACCCCAAGCACAGTAGTACTAGGGGTCCTACGATTGTAATGATAAGTAGAGCGTCCCCTTATACCCGGACAAATGTGATTTTGAAAGTAAGAACCACATAAAGTACAGGGTGCTTGTTCTCGAGGAAAAAAGTTTCGATTTTGATAAGGGATTCTGTCGGTTATTTGATCAAAATTTTGGTTATCATAAGGCAGTTGTTCTGCTGCGTGATAACGAGATGAAAAATTAGGGTTATAATGCTGGTGTGACGCTTGTTGTGTCAATGCTCCTATCACTTGTTTATTTAATTCCGTCTGACTGGCTAAAATTGCTGACAATTGTGTACCGATTGTAGTAGAAGTTTCTGCTGCACAGGTGTTTACGGTTTCGTTGTCAGTAAATTGATGTGAATTTAATTCATCCAATGTAACTTGATTTACCGCCTCTTCGAAGGTATTAGGATTGCGAGTGAGAGCGAGTTTTCTCAACGAGGGGTTTAATCCTTCCAAAAATTTTGCGAGTTTTGTTTGATTTACTATGGGAGCCACTTCGGGTTTGGATGCGTTTTCTATACCGAAATAATTGATTGTGAGGTTGGATACTCGTGTTGAAAAGCTCCGGACCGATTCACCCGGATTCTGTTTGCAATTTGAAAATAATTGTTGCCGGTGACTAAGGGTTGTTTTCTGTGCATAGAAGTCAATAAATTTGTCTTTTATTTTTTTGAACTCAGTTTCGTTTAAGAGTTCAGGATCATTTATGAAAAACTGTAATGCGGGACCTTTGAGTTTGCTTTTTAAGACTGCAATAAGTTCTGCATCGTTCCACTGAGCTATTTTACCCGTTTCTTCCAAGTTATTAAAAAAATACTCTACGTTTGAAAATATTTCACCATCAAAAATACTAACTAAACTTTGGTATCCAGCAATTTTATTTGGATTGGGAGCTGCTGTTTCAGTCATTTTTCAATCTCAGGGGAGGGAAGGGATCACCGTTCAATATGATATGCGATATATAACTAATACGTACACATATGAATGAACATGTAATGCAACAGATAAATTCTCCTTGCTTATAACTTAAAAAAAAACATAATACTTTTACATATAAATGCAATGGAATAAACATGAAAACAGGGAACTTTTTTTTCTCATAAATGCAATATGATAAATCATGGGTCTTTTCCATCAAGGAAATGCAATGTGAGTCATATCGTAAAAACATAAATAGTACTAATAATTATTATATTCATTTCCTAATGTATAAAAATTATAACCAAATTATTTGAACATGGTTAGGTGCTCAGGTTATTAAAAAAAAAGTTTATATTTTTGCACTAGATCTATTCTTAAGAAGTTAAACCTCAGCAAAATAAATTAAGCGTTCCTTTTACGGCACCACATGTCACGGGTTTTTGGTTCAGCTTTGGTTTATTCACCTTCAGGAGCTGAACATCTAAACTGTGAGACGCTTATATACTAGAGGTAATAACTTCACAGGTAAAATATAAATTTCTTTATTTAAAGCCGATTCGTATAGGGTTACATAATTAAATCCAAAATAACATTCCCTTCAATCGTAAACTAAACCAATTTAATAAAAATAACATTATTATTTGATTAAGGGAAGATGAACCAATTTAATTAAAATATCATTAGAAACAATACCTAGGGAAGATGGAAATTCATAACTATTTTACAATGCTTACCCATGCCTCCAGGGGTCTCTATGTTGTCGGAGTAAAGCCTTTCTGCGGTTGGAAGATAATCTTGTTTCTCTCTTAATCGCTTGAGCTTTATATATGTTTTTGTTTTGGACCTTCGGACAAGCATGTGAAAATCACGCCGATATCCCGTTACTTCTCATGCTGATTATCTTATTTGTAGTTTAAAAGTTAACTTGATTAATTTGGGGTCAAGGGTTCACTAACTAACGAGTGCTCGAGTTTATCATGAGCAAATGACATTTTCCAGAATTTCTCATGATTCATGTAGTCATGCGCTTTTAGCAGCGTGACATTCCACATGTTTGTAATGACGAGCAAGATAAACTTTCAACACAAGCGATTTTAGGGAAAACCTATGAAATTATCGAAAATTCTGAATTGGCTACAAATGAATCGGTTAGAGATCTGTTTTTAAGACAAAAAAAGAATTTGAAAAAATGCTTGTTTCAGAGAAAAGTAAAAACTTAAAACAGACACAAATTGTATCCTTTTTTCAAAAAATGTAAGAAAGAATTAAAGTACTATTTTCTCATTAGATAAGTTTTAAGTTTCATTATAAATAAGGAATATGTGCCAGACTTGTTTATATTACGCATTATAGCAGTTATCTTATAATAGTAAATAAAACCCTTCGGAGTGGCCAAATATTCTCGATATGGTGGGGTGGCCACTCAGAGAGGTTTCACTGTATTTGGTTTTAATTTCAATATTTTGAGAACTATCAACTGCAAACATTATGATTTATGTTGACTAATGCTTTTGAACGAATTTCTATAAATACTTTTTCATTGTCTGCCACCGACATTTTATTTCTATCATTACTGCTTTAATTTTGAGGACTAGTGCATTATTATGAAGTTGTTCAACAATAACAGCAACAAAAAAGTAAAACAAAAGATAAAAATGCATCAATTTTTACTTGTAGCTCCTGTGGTGTTGAAGGGAAATATGGACTGTTTTGAATTATCAAAATCAAATGCTGAATCAGCTGATGTGGTACCAAACACATTTCCTGCTTGCTGCGTGGTTGCTCCAGTACCATTTATAGTGTTGAAGGTTGGAGCTTCGCTTCGATCCGGAGGGCAATATTCGTCAAACAGCAGAATGATTTTATCTTTTTTATCTTTCCGAATAACACCAGCAGATCTACCTTTACGATTAGCTGCATAATCTTCCACACGTAATTCCTAAATGAAAAGCAGGAATGAAAAACGCAACAAATCTGAGAAAGACCTTTCCCAAACATTAAATATTGCAGTAAATCTATCCAATTATTGATCCAATTTATATGCAGTTTGTCCCAATGGAGAAAAAAGTAAAAATTAGATTTTTTTTTTTTTAAACAGCATAACAGAAATTATTGTACTATTACAAAGCACACATCAGCAAAACATGTGTTTGTTGAAATTAATCAGTATGTATTCATTTTTAAAATAAAAATCAGATATAAAATTCTGGATAAATATTTACTAAATTAATATTTGTTGTTGCTTATGCCCTCTGACAACCGCATGCAGTGCCAGATCCTCCCTCCCCCAGATAGGGAGGCGATGGTCAGAGGGGGAAAGGCACCTTTCATTTTAATCGGGCCCCAGTGGGGAGGAAATCTGACTTAACCTAAGGTTCCCTAATTTTGAACCAATTCCAGGAGAGGGATCAACCCCCCTGAAATTGGTACCCCCAGAGGTAACGGTTAACAACTTGGAGGACATTGCAGCCATGGCGGATTTTACGTGCACCAGCTCCCATTAGGGTACACGATCCCATAGCAGTCGAGGCGAGAGGCACCCTCCCAAGCACTGACCAAGCCAGGGGGATGCTGCTTCCCTTACCGTGTTCTTATGGGAACGGAGTTTAGCGCCCAGACCACTGTGGGACAAATTAATTTGGATTATAGAATGAATATTTATAGATTAAGTGGAAAGTAAACACACACAAAGCACTTATACAAGGTTATAACTCATATCTTAAAATGAAATTCTCCATCTTTTCTATGATCAGAAGAAGCCAATCTAGTACAACAAGAGGAAAATCTAGTGCAACAATGGCACGCCTTTCTCATATTTAAATCAATCACACATTAACTGGAGATGTGCCGGATATCCATATCTGTATCCCCAGATATTCGAAGAAAAAAAATATCCATGTCCATAACTGTCTGAACAAAAAGGCATTATCCAGATCCATCAGAATAAAAAGAATGATCCGGATCTGTATCTGTATTTTTCAGCAGATCTTTTAAAGACTTTTTGGAATAAGACAAAGAAATGAAAGTGCTCCATCGCTTATTCTTGCAATAGAAAGGGTAATTTTCTTATAGGAAGCTAAAATCTTTCTAGGCCCCTCACAGCTGCAGCAATGGTTTTTACCCATAATCATTAATGATTTCTAATATTACAGAACAAGAATACCATAATGATTTGATAAAAAAAAATTTCTTAAAGTTCCTTAACTGGCAGATTTATCATTTATACTAATGTCTAGTATAGCTTGTAAAAAGACATACAAAAAAATTTTCAAGTGTGTGACATAGGTAGTCGTATTTATGTACCAAAATCACATAAGCTTGTTATATCTTATTAAGACTGTAGTTATTTTTTTAACTACAGTCTTAGTAAGATATAACAAGCTTAGGAAGCAGGGTGTAAAACAATTATGATTTTTTTAAAGTAAAAAAATCTGATTTTTTAAAAAATGAAGTCATATTGATTAGATTAGATTAGATTAAAAAAAAAGTTTAACTGCTTTATGTAAAGTGTATAGACAACTGGTAAATTTCTAGTTGTTAATAGTATACATCTGTAAATAAAATATTTCTTTGGCATGCAAATAAACTAATTTTGGTTTAACTGGATGATTTTGGAAGCACAGCAAAATTAACTGTTTATATACTGACTATCTTTAAAAATTTAAAAGTGAAATTTCAGAAATAAAAACTTTACAGAAATGTTAACATGCAAAATAATATTAGTATTATGCACAACCTCTTTCAGTTTATGGGCCACACAGAAGTTAAAATGTTTGGTATCAAGGGCTACTCAAGTAGTGCACCCTTAGAAACAATATATTAAACACTAATTGATGGATGTAATGACACAATTTCAAATATATATTTAAAGGTTTCTTTACAAATTAAAGTTTTTGAAAATAAGATAACACACATAGGAAATGCAACTAGGTGATTCCACAGACATATAACATTGTTAGCATTTATGTCATATCTGCAACAAATTCAGTTGGTCATAACAAAAAAATGAGTTAG
This sequence comes from Cheiracanthium punctorium, assembly GCA_038373885.1. Classification (NCBI taxonomy): domain Eukaryota; kingdom Metazoa; phylum Arthropoda; class Arachnida; order Araneae; family Cheiracanthiidae; genus Cheiracanthium; species Cheiracanthium punctorium. Next base: position 24,576 of record JAWZYV010017645.1, on the reverse strand, counting down.
GTGAATGATTTTTCTTTTTATAATAGGATGTTACATTGCTTATAAAAAAAGAAAAACTAACTCATTTTTTTTTTGTGTGTGTAATTCTGACCAATTGAACTTATTGTGGACATAAATGCTCACAATACTGTGGAAGCATTCAATCATCAAATAAAAGTCCATTATTAAATTATGACTGATCATTTTCTGGTGCCATGTTCATTGAAATGAAAAATTCGAAATAAGTAAATTTTCAGAATTAATTCTTATTGTTAAAAATTTAATTGATGGGTTCTGATTCGTTTTTTTCAATGTGTGACTGGGTTAGCGGTGAATGGAACAGGAGTCATGAGCCAATAATGGTTTGTGAGCCAGAGTTTGTGCATTCCTGATTTAAATCAACGATTTTTTTTAATCAACTGATTTAAATCAGGATTAAAATCACTGATTTAAACCATTGACACCCTGCTAGGAAGCAAGATTAAAATATTTTGAAAAGGTTCATTTATTTTAGTTTTAATTTAGGCAAAAAACAATGTTCAATACTTAAAAAGTCAAAATTTAAATTTTATGTAAATTGCTTCATTAGATCATGTTTTACAGACCAGTTGATTTCATTCAATAATAAGCCCAAAAGTCATTTTTTGCCAAATCAAAGGATATACTGTAAAAGTTGCAAGCACATTTGGCACAATCGAAAGTTGCAGGCTTTTTTTCAAAACCACAAAACCTATTTAAATCATTATGAAACATCAACACCTACTGTTTAAGAGGAACAACACCATATTGTGCTACCAAATTTCTTTTTGCTCACAGATGTTTTAATGATGACAAAACAAAAATTTACACAATTTCTACAAAATCTTTAAAAAAGTTGCAATTTATTGTTTGATTAATAAACTATCATATAGCAAAATTTGATTTCTTTTCAGTTATTTTAGTATGAAGCATGAACAAAATTCATACAACTTTTGCACAATATCATAGTTTAGAAAGAGAAAAGGGAAGACCATTATTTTAAGTTGTGTAAAAACCTATCACCATACAAACATTTTATTCATTTGAGCTTTGTTTATTAGATGTGCTGACAAAAGACAAATTTTGTATAATCTCAAAATTTTCTCTGTTTAAACAGAGTGTTTACTTATCATGTTATTAATTTAATTTTTTTTATATTTTCTTGTGCTATTATCGAGTGATATGCAGACATCACAGACAAAATGATAGAAAAACTTTTTTTTCTGCAGGTTGATTTGGCCTCCTTAGGGCTTAAAACGATCCGAAACAAAATTTTTCGATTCAAGAAATGTACAGACTAAAGTCCTATTCTAATAATTTTTGGCAAACTTATTTTAAGAGATCAGGAAATATATATAAAACAGAAACAATAAACAAAACAAAACACAGTTTGCCACATATTTTTGTATTTAAATTGACTAAATGGATTAAGAAATACTTAAAATTTCTTATTAACTTTTCAAAACTAAAAATGTAATTAACTTCTAATTATTTAACTTTTTGAGAGCAAAAACTTCTTACTTCTAAACTCTTGTTTCTATATTCTTTCATACAGGTGATACACTGAAGTTTGGTCTTAACATTGGCTATGATACCTCTTCTTGCCATAGTGTCACTCCCAATAAAAGCTTTAAATTTAATGGTAGTACCAGGAGATACAGCTGCAAAAACCAATAAGAAAATTTAAAGGAGACATTAATAGATATTCGGATTTGTTCTTAAAAAAAATCAGATATGACACTTGCTTTTATGAATGTTTATCATTTTATGAACAGTTCAGGGTTCATGTGCTTAAGAAACAAAGCATTCCATAATCTATTCGGTGAAATCACCATTTGGATTTATTAATGTTGGATTACTTATTGTTACTATTTTTTAGACAATTTCTGTAATCTATTTCCTCAAATTGCTAAACTTGGCAAGCCATAAACTTTTATTCTTTCACAAAACTTTATAATTAGGTGTATTTTGCTATAATAAATCTTTATTATTTTGTCTAAAACAATTAATTCCTGCTCTGTTTTTGCATGCAGGTGATATTTTGATTAAAAACAACAATTGATGATTATTTAGTTTTTTTACTGAATGATTTTTCTTTCCACTTCTTAGATTCAAGAACCTTAATCAGTTTACACAGTTGAAAATCTCCAAGCAAGGCAACCACGATACATTTCTTTTTTTAGTTTTTTATTATCCTCTAAAGTTGAACTTTAAAATTTAAATCAAGTGATGAGCATCCCTGAATTTTGCCCTATTTTTCATACTTATTAATTTGTGTTTATATACAGTTTGGTTCCTGAATCAATTGCAAGAAAATATATTTTGATGTAACCATACAACTTACGAGGATGTTAAATCAAATTTTTTGATGATTAAAATGTGTGCCTTATGCACAAGTAAAGAAAAAGTAATATTTTGTACTTACTTGTGCACAAGGCACACATCTTTTTTTCAAAAATTTAAGATAAAAACTCTGAGCATGCTTTATACATGGAATAATTGTTATACTGCTGAATGTAATAAATAATGTACATGTGAATCGAGAAATTTATTTACAATAGATAATAAAACTGGCAGCATCTTTATTTTACTGGTTATTTTTTTTTATACACAAAATCACTAGTAACATTATTTTTTAGCATTAATAGCAATTTTCATTGATGGTACTAGTGTTATCAATCAACACAGTACTGGGCACGGTCAATGGCCTATTAAATGATAGTTTTCAGTTCCATCGATTTAATTGAAAATTTCAGTCACTTTCAAGTCAAATTTATGGTGTGTGTTATATATGAGTAGACGTGCCAACTTTCCAAAATCAAATTGCCTGAGATCTCCTGCTTTTTAATGTCAAAAAGTCTGAGATTTTTTATGCATTTATTTTCAGCATAAAATGGGTATATAATCAATGCAGACAGTTTCTTTTCATAAATGACACACAAGTCCATATAAACTGGTAAGTATCCAGCATAATAACTGATAAGTATATCTGGTAAACTTAAGTAATAGGATTTTGCTAAGCTATATAATGTAAATAAATTCAATTTCGTAATTTGGCCAAAGAAATAATGGAAAATGCAAACCATCAATCAAAATAAATAAGGATGAACTACTCATACCTAAAAGTTACACAGAGATACCTTATAACACTAAAATTTGAAATAATGTCTAATTTTTTATTAAAAAAGCTTTACTTAATCTTATACAACTTTGAAATTTTAGCATTATACATAAATAATGAACATAACATAATAAATATAATATAATGAATTTCTTTTATGTAATTTCTTAAATTTCTATCTAGTTTGGATATACATTTCATAGTTAAAATAGTGAAAGCGTTCAAAGGTGAATTTTTGTAACCATTTATTAAAACATCTTTTCATAAAAACTATTTTAAACGACTTAATAACAAATTACTTAAGTAATAAAATAAATTAAATAATTGATCACATAACGTCAAGTAATTTTAAAACTTCTAATAAGGAGAGATTTAACAAACCATTTTGACTGGTTTGTTAGGACTTTTTTTTTTAAAGAAGTTGGCAACACTTTGCTGCCTTGGAGCTAGTTGCAGGGAGAGAAATCAAAAAAGCTCTTTAAATGATTTGATGAGAGTTTTCAGTGCTATGATTTTTTTAATTGTTAATTTTTAAAGAGTGGAGATTTTTAGATGTGAAGATTTTTAGTAAGCAATTATTTAGTAGCAATTATTATTTTAAGACAGCAAGACTTTTTTCACCATTTTTTAGTCAAAGGATCTAGCAGATTTATTACTAGTTTTAATTTGCAGGTAAAACATTTTTTTGTTAGCCGCATCACCTACAGTGTTTGAAGAATTGAACACATATGCAGACTATTGTTCTTACATTCATATTCAATTAAGGAACCTCACCAGAACATTTTTTGTGGGTCAATTTATGCATTAATACCTAATGGCCCCCACTCAATGAATATGTTGCCTTTTAACCATATTTAGAAAGTGTGTTATTTTGGATAGTAATGTTGTGAACATTTTAAAATATAAATTATAAATTATATGAATGTTTAATATTTGCATCTGATATGTTTATATCCTTAAACTATTCATTTAAATTTTCCCTTTAAAACTGCTTTTGAAGTAAATAAATAAAGCTATGTATGACATGATTGCTGAACAGTTAATAAGCTGAATAAAAATTTAACCCTCTGAGCGTCTTGAAAATGGGCAAATATTGTAAAGTTGTTTTCACGGTAAAAATTTCATGCAACTTTAAAATTATTTAAAAAATAAAATTTCGATAGGAAGATTTGTAATTATTAAAAAGTTAACTCCTAAGATACCTATAATCTTTAATATCCAAATATATTTTATGATACCTTGGTGTTATAAATAATTTAAATTATAGATGCATTGCAGTTAAAACTGGAATGAAGTGAACGGGATTTTACATCTCAGCCGCTTGGAGGGTTAAATATTCTAAGTTTACATAGAAAGATCCAGACAATATTATGACTCTACCATAGAATTTACCATTTCTATGAAAAAGCTGAAGGTTATGCTGTTTTAGAATGCTGTTGATTGAGGAAACATTTCAAACAACTCTGTCGGTGGTATATTGTTGGCCAATTTTGTGGGGGAAAAAATGGTTGGTAGGAAGTTTAAGGAGAATTTGTCTATCAGCATTCACCCTTATTTAACTAAACTTTTTACAGTACTTTTGAAGGAAAGGTTGAAATGCTATTTATGATTGCAATAAAAGGGACAAGGATTTTAAAAACTTTTTCATTATAGTTTTTTGTACAATTTTTCAAAAAAATCAAACTACAAAATTTTTTCTTTTCTTTTTCAAATGCACAGGAATAAATACTAAGTGAATTTTGTGCCTTTTGTAACTCTAAGACAACCCTTTAAATAACTATTAACTTAACATTGACTATTAACTTACATATACATTTAGCTTCAGAAGTTTCCGCAAATTTTCTTTATTCAAAGTAATCATTTAAATTTTAGATTAAAGTTTAACATATTTCTTAGAATAAGATAATGATTCTTTAAGCTCCAGCATTGCCACCCCAGAAAAGAGAAATTGATTTCTCATTCACAACATAAAATGTTAATTTTATTTATCAATTAATACCAAACAAATCAATATAAATAAAGACTTTAAAATTCACCATCAATATTTTTGTACTTATATTCCCTAACAATTTTACTACTAAAGCTATTTTCAGGATTATTAAACACATTGTTAAAGAGAATTTTATTCTCAGTTAATTAATTTCTGATATCCTACAATTTAATATAAAAACACATTAATTAAAAACATTAAAAACCTTTAGAAGTGAAAATGCTTGTAGGAGCAGAAGTTCCAAATGTGAAAGATGGATGTCCAAATAATTTGGAACCAGACAGCTGAATTGTGGTTTTAAAAAGATCCCCTGTATCAAGGATCAAAACTCCAGAAGTTGGCCTAGTACAAAAATTACTAGAAGCAGATGTTGTCCCAAAAGTTAGATGATGTTAAAAGGGGAAAAAAGAAAAAAAGTTAATAAAATCTTGCTACAGTGAACTTATAAAATATTTCTATTAAATAGAAAGGGGAGAATAAATAAAAAGCAGAACAGATTTAGTCAAAAATGAAATTTCACTTTAACAAATTTTCCGGGGTTATGAATTTGATCCTGGTCCAATTCATTACACCAAAGTGGTTTCAATGAATCAGGGTTCTTACCCTAAACAGAGGACGAAATTTAAAGGCTTTTTAAGACCATTTCCATAGTTTTAAGGCCAGTAAATTGTCTTATGGCTTTACTTTTACTATTGAGAAATATGCCATGGAATAATTGTTGAAATATCAAACTTATTACTACTTTTGGTGAATTAAAAAAAAAAAAAAATCAGTTAAGATTCCTGGATTAACCCACTGGTTTTGCTACCAAATAATTGAACTTTTCTAATGTTTACTTGGAGTTTAACTTGACAGTAACATTTTGACTTACCTACAACTGGAAAAAAAATAGATGTTACATGAGTATTGTATCATGCACAGATGTATTTAAAACAAATGCTGAGCAACTCAAAGAAGCAGAGATATAGACAAAAATTCTTCATCATATTATTTTAATATAATAATAATAAATACTAATTTATAATGCATAAGGAATCCGAAACATAAAATTATCTGAACATCTTGACTGACATTCAAAAAATAAAATGATCATCATTTTGCTGAAATTTCTGTGCACTTTTCGTAAACAAAGAAATTATTCTACAGGCAATATTATAAAAACTTAAAACCCCACAAAGGCATCTTTAATGCATGATTCATCATCGATAAAATTTTTTTTTAAGGAATTTGTTTAAAATAGTCATTTAAAAAAAAAGTTATATACATATAAATATGTCATATAAGCCATAGTTGGCCTCTTTTAAACTTAGCTGATACACATCTGGTTAAGATATTCATCTTCACAACTGCCACAGCCCGTCAATGTCTTGGTGTCTCGCCAGAGAACTCTGCCTTTGTCTATGTTACAGCAAATTAGGGTTTTGTTAATTTCTGGTGAAACTGGTGATTAGAGGGTGGTGTTATCCCTTAGCGGGATGTTGCTAAACTACTCATTGTAAAAATCCTGAACTTGGTGCGGTACTGGCTCTTCTCGTACTTACTTTAACATATTCATGTAATCAGGATGTTTGAAATAACGTCTTGTATATAATTGTACATAGTTTGTAATTATAAATAAAAATACTCAAGTATCTCAATTAATTAAATGCTCACCCACCACTTGGATACGTGACAAATATATATATAAGCATTTTCCCAAAATTTCAACGCATTATCAGAAATGAAAAAGGTTTTCCATTAGCTTCAAATTTTTAATGCAGATTTTGAATTTTTTTTTATGGGAACATCAATTTTAATGACAACTTTTCCTCATAACCATCATAATAATAATTTTAAAAAATATTTTATATTTGAAGATTACTTACAAAATTTTGACTGTGTCTGTTTGGATGTTTCTACAAAATTCGAAGCCTTTTGTGGTGTGTTTGGATCTGCTGCAAGAGAAAATTAAAATATTAATTTTAAGTGAACATCAACTTAATCACAACTTTTCTCACTTACCATAATAATAACAACAGTAATATTAATAATATATATTTGAAGACTACTTACAAAATTCTGACTGTGTTTGTGTGGATGTTTCTACAAAATTCGAAGCCATTTGTGATGTGTTTGGATCTGCTGCAAGAGAAAATTAAAATATCAATTTTAAGTGAACATCAACTTTAATGACAACTTTTTTCACTCATACCTGCCAACAAAACTAAGTTTGTTTTCTTTTGGTACTAATAACCTGTGCCCTTTTTGCTACTTGTTAAACTAAGTTTATTTCTGGTCAAAATATTTTTTTTTTTAATTAAATCATTTTCATTCGTAACTGAACCTGCTCTACTTAGTGTTTTTTTACCTTACCTGGTTTAATTAGGGCGGGGGAGGGGGAGTAAAAAATTAAATTGGAATGAGTTTTTACGGCATTGGAGCTTCAAATGAAAGAGAAATAAAGGAAATATATTTACTCACAAGAGAGATGTAAAAAGGTCGAATTGAAAATCTGAACCCACTCCATTCGATGAAGTTTTTTTCCTTTATTGGTTTCCTTGAGAGAGGAGACAGGGGGATGAAGGTTTAAAAAATTAATTTTACATTCAAAATAAGAATCAATTTTTACTCTTATGGCATTGGAGATTTAAATAAAGGAGTGCTGAAGTGAAAATATACATTCTCTATACGGATAGAAAAAAAAACTGAATTGTTAGAAATTGAGAACTTTGAAAATCGCCAAACAATCCGTAAAATTACTCGTCATATCCGTACATCAGTAAATTAACATCAAAATCTGTATGCTTTAAAGATAATCCGTAAAAGTTGGCAGGTATGCTCACTTAACATAATAATAACAATAGTAATAATATATATTTGAAGATTACTTACAAAATTCTGACTGTGTCTGTGTGGATGTTTCTACAAAATTCGAAGCCATTTGTGGTGTGTTTGGATCTGCTGCAAGAGAAAATTAAAATATCAATTTTAAGTCAACATCAACTTTAATGACAACTTTTCTCACTTACCATAATAATAACAATAGTAATATTAATAATATATATTAGAAGATTACTTACAAAATTCTGACTCTGTCTGTGTGGATGTTTCTACAAAATTCGAAGCCTTTTGTGGTGTGTTTGGATCTGCTGCAAGAGAAAATTAAAATATCAATTTTAAGTGAACATCAACTTTAATGACAATTTTTCTCGCTTATCATCATAATAATAATATGTATATTCGAAGATTACTTACACAATTCCGACTGTGTTTGTGTGAATGCTTCTATGAAATTCGAAGCCATTTGTGGTGTGTTTGGATCTGCTGCAAGAGAAAATTAAAATATCAATTTTAAGTGAGCATCAACTTTAATGACAACTTTTCTCATTTACAATAATAATATATATATATTTGAAGATTACTTACAAAATTCTGACTGTGTTTGTGTGAATGCTTCTACAAAATTCGAAGCCATTTGTGGTGTGTTTGAATCTGCTGTAAGAGAAAATTAAAATATCAATTTTAAGTGAACATCAACTTTAATGACAACTTTTCTCGCTTACCATAATAATAATAACATATATATTTGAAGATTACTTACAAAATTCTGACTGTGTCTGTGTGGATGCTTCTACAAAACTGGAAGACATTTGTGGTTTGTTTGGATTTGCTGCAAGAGAAAATTAAAGCATTAATTTTATACAAATTTCTTTATGTACAAGAGATGAATGCTTCAAAATTAAGCTTTACTCTTTTTATTCTTATGGCAATGTCAACCATGGAAAATGAAATTACAAAATGCTTTTAACTTATGTGGAGCCACTTTTTTCTATTAGTGTGAATAACTACTATTGTTTTTAGATAACTTTGCATATAGTTTAGTAGTTCATAGAAGAATGCAAATGAAATCACATGTTTCTATGCTTACATACATGCAGTGACCAATTACCGGCAGGGCAACGGGGCAACTGCCCAGGCTCAAAAATCTTACATCTTACACGTTTTTAATTTCACAATAAAATTACGAAGGATAAAAATTTTTTAAAGTTAAATGATTTTTAATTATAAAGTATGAACAATGAAAATAATTCAAATTTACATTTGTATAAATTAATTTAAACTTATTTTTAATTCTTTGAAATGCTCTATAGTCAATATAGTACACTAATATGTAGGAAAATAACTAACCACATTTTGTAAAGGGTATTTTTAATGTTAAAAAATAACAAAATTTTTGAATTATTTGTTATTTGAAGAAATATTTACAAAAATGACTGCTTACAAAAAGTGGTTTTATTCCGTACATGTTAGCAACTGCGATATAGCATTTCGATGTAACGTTTAACTATCTGTTTCTTTGACATCATGTTACTATATTCATTTATTTCAGATTACTTAAAACAAAATTTGCATTTGGAAGGAGTAAGATATTTAAACTTTCAATATAAACCAATCATAATCTTTTTTTTTTTTTTTTTTTTAAAGAGGGAGGTTATTCAGGGTTGCCACTCAATTTCTGAAAAAAAATTCCCTGACTTTTCCAGGTTTTCCAGACCATTATGTGATAAAAATCCAGACTATTTTTTATGTTTATGATATCAGCTTTGCATATTTTCTTTAATATTTTTAGTAAGTAAGGCTAAACGTTGTTTACAAACACTGATTTTCCAGTCCAAATTATAGGTTTTTCCAGGTTTTGGGCCAAAATTTGCAATTTTCCCTGACTTCTCCCTGACTTTTATTGCCAAAATGAAATTCCCTGACTTTTCCAGGTTTTCCCTGACCAGTGGCAACCCTGTTATTGCAAAGGGTCCAATTTTTTTCTCCTGCCCTGGGCCCACAGTTATCTTTATTGGGCTCTGCTTACATGTGTATATATGTAGCTAAGTGGGGTTATGACCAGTGGAATTTTTAAAAAATCGATAAACGATGTAGAGTTTTGTTAACCCTTTGAAGCACAACTATTTTCACATTAATATAAAAGTCCAACAGTGAGCAGTGCAGTCATCTGTATCAAAAGACTTCTTTAGCTCTGTAACTGTAATGCCACTTGGGCGATTCATTGACCACTATGTTATTGGTAGTTAAATGAATCGATGGTTGCACTTTTTAAGCTTCAGGACCATTTAACCATATTTTTTGCAACTAGCAGTGAAAACGCTGAAATAAGGTGGTTTCACAGAGTGACCACTGTACATCAAAGAGTTAAAACATTATGCATAAAGTTCATAATACATATTTTCACTATACGGTGAAACTGGCTAAGTTGACTACCCAGTGGTTCCGTGTTTTTTTGGTCAACTTATCAAGGATACAATACCAGCGTTTTCACTAGAGCAAGAGAATCTCTCATTTTTTATAAATTTTTTTCACATTGAAAAATCCCTACTGTGAGAAATTCGCACACCCTACCAATTTGTTTCTCAAAATAATAATAACTAAATAAAATAATTAGAAAATAAAGAAAACAGTTGTAAGACAGAGTATAAAGGCAGATTCTCGAGGACTTCTTAAGTCTATGAAAGAAAAGAAAAAATGGGAAAATCTCCCCAAAAAAAATGGGAGATTTTTTTTGGGGAGAACATCAGTCTCTCCCAAAAAAAAAAAAAAATTGGAGAGGGGAGGGGCCTGGGGACATGATCGTTCCTTTACTGGGTTACTTATACTGCATGTAGCTGGGCCTGACTTGGAGGTCCAGTTACATGCAATAAAAGCAACTAAAAATCATAAATACCCTGGTTTTGGGCATTTACCCAAGGTAAGGATAAACACCCAATTGTAAATACCGCACCAACTTGATATTTACCCAACCCAAATTTATAGTGAAAAATTCTGACCAATTTTATAAAAATCTCACTCAGTTTTCGGGAAAGGGTGAGAAATTCTCACCTATTTTTTTTCAGTAATGAAAACCCTGAATACTTTTTGATTTGCGTATTTTACCATCTATGTACTTATACACTACATAGTAGTACATGTATTACATGTAGTATACTGCAACATTTTATAAAATATGAAATCAAAATGATGCAAATAGGAATAATATTGAGCTTATTAGGATTAAACTTTAATTGTACATTACATATTATTGTATTACATATTAATTGTTGAATATTGTCATACTATGTATAGCTAACATGTATACTACACACAGTAGTAAGTTGAACAGAAAAAAGTTAATTTAATTATGAAACTCAATTTATTACTGCAGTAATGCATTTTGCATAGCATATGGTATATGTATAAAGGGTTTTGTACTTTACACGTACCTACTACTGCATACATACTAATGTAGTTATAAAAAATTGTACTCACATAAGGAATACACATGAATAGGCTTACCATATTTTTTAAGATCAACCCAGGAAAAAATTATATCTCTGGCAGTTCAAACCAGGTCTTCTGTAAAATCTCGTTATAACAAGTTCCAAGAAAAATTATTTAAATAACGTTATTATTATAAATTTAAGTCAATTTTTAAACAACATTTCCATTATAACTATAAACATTATTATTAGGGATCGACCGATAGTATCGGCAACCGATAGTATCGGCGCCGATACCTCCAATTTTTTTAGGTATCGGTATCGGTTCTTCCGATTCTAAAAGTATCGGGAAAGTATCGGTTTCTGTTGCTTTCATCCATTTTCACCGATACTTTTCAACCGATACTTCGTTTTTCAGAAAAACAACGCAGTCGCAACATCTTTCTAGAATCCTTGTTTTGGTAATGAGATGAGAGGCGTCGTTTCATTGGCACATTTGTTTGTGCGAGTGTTTTCGAACTGTGTTTTTTTTTTTTTTTTTTTATTGTAACCATCGCTAAATGGATGTCGTATCACTAAGTGTGGTCGAAATTATGGACGAAAAATCGTTAGATGACAGTTTAACAGGACAATCGCCTATTCTTCTAAATTATTTTGAATTGGTGCCCAACACTAAATACGCTCTCTGAAAGGATTGCAAAAAACAAATGTCGAGAGGATGCTATAATTTTACTTCAGTTTTATGAACGTTTATTTTCTCACTGTGCTGACTCGAAAAAGAGTTCATTCATATATAAAACTTATAGTCATTAACTTATACTCATATATAAACTTATAGTCTCGGGCAATTACAGATTTGTGTATCATTCTGTTTTGAGAAGTGTAATAATTATCAATATATAATTATTTATATAGTTAATTTAAAAAATTAAAGCTGTATTAGTATAATTAGTAATACTAATTATTATATAGTTTATTTCCAATTTTGGGGTAAAAAACATATTTCTTGTGAATAATAGTATTTGGTTTATATGTAAGGGAAACACAGGACTAATCGGTGTGTACCTGCTCTTCGTACGGAAAAGATCGAATACATGGATCCTTCCGGATTAATTGTGACTTAACCCTGTCCGGAGAACCAAAATATTTGGATTTTCAAAAAGAACTTTAAAATGATCATATGAGTTCATATTAAACAGAAATCTTGCTCTAAAACATTTAATAATTCACTTAGTGGTTAAATAATTGGCGCAGATAAATAAAACCATTAATTAATGTGAACTTATTATGCATTTTAAGGGAAGGATTTATATACGTATTTAATGAACAATATCTAAATGCATATGTACTTACATAATACTGTACAGTTTATACATTATCACAATTTAATGCAGTTTAAGTAATCTAAAAAATATTTTCATATGTGAAAGAATTCTAATTAAAGAAAATCTAAATAAAAATTGCAAGAAAGACACATATAGTAAGAGCAAGCAGGAAGCTGTTTTTGGTCTAATGGGGAAACCTTTTATCTGGCTCATAGCAACAATTAGGCGACAAAATAGAGGTTGAGAAAAATTGATTTAAATATTTCCACCAGTAGGCACTGGAAATGAAATGGATTATCGTATATCCCTTTAACTCCCACCCCCCGTGTTTGTGTTCTGTCAAGCCTAAATGAGGGGCATCTACCTATAGGGTGGGGGCTTGGGCGGAGGACATTTTAAGGGAGTCTAACGCATATTCACGTAACATCTGGAGAAAATCGCCCAAAACTCTAGACTGCTAGATCGACATCGACCACGCGAGGAGAAAGAATTCCGAACCTACGCACTAAGACGCTTCCCAGTGCTCAGCTTTTTTATAAATTCGGCCATTCGTTGGCATAATTTGAATAGAAAAGAAAGACTAGAAGTACTATAAATTCACATTTCAACGTATCCACTGCTTTTTCTTTTTAATGCTTTCTACTGGGATCAAATTTCATCATTCTGTTATTCATTTTAACGAGAACTACACTCTCGTTACAAAAACTGCCCAATAGAGGCAGGTTTAAATGACATTAAATTATGTAAAGTATCGGTATCGGTTAAGTATCGGTATCGGCCGATACCATAACTTAAAAGTATCGGTATCGGCTATTTCTGAAAATGAATTTATAGGTAAAGTATCGGTATCGGTCATCGGCTAAAATGTGGTATCGGTCGATCCCTAATTATTATCAATGCACATTTCATCAGTCAACACGTGGTATTAGTACAACATTTGAAAAGTGCCCAGAGCGAGCACAAAAAAAAAGCTTTATAGTCAGTTACTTATTGTGAAAACAAGATACAGCAGTTTTAAAGAATATCGTGCTTATGATTCAAATATTGTTTACAAATATATAGCCATCGATACATCAAATTATTGGTACCTTCATACAACAATAGGGTGAAAAAGTGCAAGTACAACATAATACATATACATTTCACATTTGACAATCCTAGTTTTTAAATCAATAATTTTCAAATGTAAATAAAAGTAAACCATACTTGCTGTCATGATCAGTGTTAGGTAAACAAACGGCAAGAAGACGAACATAAATAATACGTAATCAAATCACAATCGGTGGTCAAACAAAAGCATGAGATAAACACAAGAACGTCACTCACTTTATTCTTCGTTGGTGCTGCCATCTACTAGCGTAAAATTCAAATACAACTGACTTTATACATTTTAAAGTGTTTATGATTTCTGTTTGTCCGTCCGTCCGTCCGTGCTTTAACTCTCATAAATATTCATCAATTTCTACGAAATTTGGAAATGTTATTCTTATCTACTGTAGCATGTACCTTATTGAAAATGGTGTAACATTTATAGTTCTTCTACAAAAGAGCTCATAAGAGTTCCAATACATTACGCTCTATGGGCAGTCATTCTTTAAAATGCATTTTAGAGATATTTGGCTATTGGAAATGAAACAAAATTGATACGTTATTAAGAATTGCAAGATAAAGCTCTCCTCCAAAAAGAGTGTCTGTATCATTAATAGCTCTTCTGCAGGAGCATTCAAAATAGTTCCAATACATTACGGTCAATGGAAGCTTAGAAACAGCCATCCATTTAAAGCACAATACTATCATATAATGTAATATAAGCTAATGGTCCTACGACGATCGTGTGCGCTCCCTCAAAAGTTGCCAATATTGGTGACTTTTGCGAAAAATCGCCAAATAATCGCCAGGCAAGAAAAAATCTTTCGAAAAATTAATCCAGCTTGGCAATATGTTCATTATTTGGCGGGGGGGAAAAAAAAAAAAAATGGTAATAGTGTGACGTCAGTTTTAAGGTTTTACTTTCGCTCTCAGAATCCCTACCACCCTACCCGAGGCAACAAATTAAGCTGTAAAGCATTTAAAGAAAGAGCGGAAGTTTTGTGCTTTTGCCCCACTTTGTAATTCCACAAAACTTTTGTAATTTATCAGAAAATTTACAAAAATCCTTGAAAATCTTGGGGAGTTCGGGAAGACTGCTAAGTAGGGCTCAGCCCCAGTAGCCCCCTTCTGGTTATGGTCCTGGAGCAGTGATGGATTAATGCAATTTTATGGGTGGGGGCTGCTAATTGAAAGATTCACATACACATCCATTTTATGAAAATCAAATAGGATCTTTTACATTAGTTTCTTTTTTCGCAGGAGGGGCAATAGCCCCTCCGCCCCACCCTTTAATGCGTCCTAGTGTGTTAATTAAATTGATCGTGAAGCAGAAAATCTGAGAATTCATGAGTGTGTCGTGTTTGTCTTACTTGTTCCATAAGACACTTTTCAGAAATGAAATCGCTTACTAAAACTGTTTAACAATCTTCGTCGGGTGCATATTCTAGTATAGTTCACTTTTATGAATGCTGTTTGGAAAGTGTATCATAATCCACGAGTGATAGTATTTGTCTTCTCTGTTCCAGAAAACACTTATTTGGAATTAAATTCTATATCTATATTAAATTTTAAAACTATTTTACATTCTTCGCTGCGCTTATTCTAACTGTACTTCTTCTTTGTAATAAAGCGTAGAGTTTGCCAGTTTCTCGCCCAAATATGGAAGATGTCACCAAGCTAGGTCCAGTTTCGAGGACTTATTTTTTTGGCAACAAACCATCAAAAATTGCAAACCTCCGTGACTTTCGACATTTCAGTCCCCCCCAACCCCGCGCTATCTGGCAACTGGAACATGTCGATGCAAATTGGTCCACAAAAATATGTCGATAGAAAATAATAGAGTAGTACTCCAGTACTAAAAAATCTCGAGTGACTCCACTCGACTTTCCGAACTCTTACGATTAAGATCATTAACATGCATTTAAATAAATTTTAATCGATGAATAATGCAAGCATATATACCAAATTGAAACTCAATTGAATGCACCGTTTAAACGCTTGCGCACTTTCAAGAATTTCTCCCCATAGGCCATAATGTAAAAGAAATCTTTTTTGTAGCCCTGTAGGAAAACTATAAGTCCTATACACACCAAAATCAATACCAGTCTTAGAATGGTGGTTTATAACATATATAAGAAATTTGAGCTCAATCGAATGCACCGTTTAAACGCTAGCGCACTTTCAAGAATTTTCCCCCCGTAGGCCATAATGTAAAAGAAATCTTTGTCGTAGCCCTGTGGAAAAATTATATGTCCTATACACATCAAAATTAATATCTGTCTTAAGATGGCGGTTTATAACATATATACCCAATTTGGGCTCAATTGAATATACCGTTTAAACGCTAGCGCACTTTCAAGAATCTCCCCCCATAGGCCATAATGTAAAAGAAATCTTTTTTGTAGCCCTGTAGGAAAACTATAAGTCCTATACACACCAAAATCAATACCAGTCTTAGAATGGTGGTTTATAACATATATAAGAAATTTGAGCTCAATCGAATGCACCGTTTAAACGCTAGCGCACTTTCAAGAATTTTCCCCCCATAGGCCATAATGTAAAAGAAATCTTTGTCGTAGCCCTGTAGAAAAATTATAAGTCCTATACACATCAAAATTAATATATGTCTTAAGATGGCGGTTTATAACATATATACCCAATTTGGCCTCAATTGAATATACCGTTTAAACGCTAGCGCACTTTCAAGAATTTCCCCCCATAGGCCATAATGTAAAAGAAATCTTTGTCGTAGCCCTGTAGAAGAACTATAAGTCCTATACGCACCAAAATCAATACCGGTCTTGCGACGGTGGTTTATGACATGTATACCCAATTTGAGCTCAATCGAATGGTCCGTTCAGGAGCTATCGTGTTTACTCATACACACACACACATATATCAGGTTGTAACGAAAGTTTTCCGCCATATCTGCCTGAAAAACTAACTTCTAACTCCTTAGATAACTGTTTTTGAACTTTCGGTACCAAACCTGCACAGTTTCACATGATACAACAATAGTACTTAAAGCTGTACTCATAATTTGTTGATATTATGTAGCTGACTTTTTGCAACACAAGTGGAAGTAAATGATGGTTCTAATCCTCTAGAGTGATAGTTTCATTTGGGACACCTTATACTTAATGATAACTATATTTTTTAGAGATTTCACAACACAGTGTTATAAAGTAAGCCTCTTTCTTTCAAATGCCAAAAATCGTTTGGCAAAATATGAGCAAATACGCCAACGCGAACTTTGTGCTGACGATGTTTGCGGTGGCGGGAAACTTTCGTTACAACCTAATACATACATACATCTCGTAAAAATAGCATAAATTAAATCAGACCTCAAAACGTGTCAATACACCAAAATCTCGAAGTCGAATTTTTTCATGATTACAATACTTTCCTTACATGGTATTCTAGTACATGTTCGGAAAGTAAAAATTTTTGAAGCCGATTGCACGCTCCGCTGTAAAATCAGCGTTCTTCGCCGGCCTAGACCTCTAGGTACGCCCTTAGGGTTTTAGAGGCCATGGGCGGAACATACTTAGGAGCCCTGGACAAAAAATAATTGCAAGTCTTTCGAATTTGACAACTTACTAAATAATTGATCTTGACTGCCCCCTCTCCCAGTAAAAACTCGCTGCTGCAACTGACTCTAGTTATGTACAATCAATTAATTAATTAGGATTTTAATGCAATACGTTTCCATAATGTAAACGTATATAGCTGCATTCTAGCTATACTTGCCATGCTGTAAAGTCGAAAAAGAAAGCTATTCACGAAATTACGAATTCTGCATTTTTCTCGGCTTTGCTTACAAGTGTGTAGTTTTTTAAGTGTGTAGTCTAGATCAGGAAATTTATTTGACTACTTGATATCCCCGAATTCAACAGTTTTTTAGCGGCCCAGGGCTGTTGCCCAGTTTTCCACCCCCTAAGCACGGCTCTGAGCCTGCGCATTCGAGCGTACTCCTGAAAAATATCAAAGCATTTGTTTATCATTTATTAGATGTAGAATATTGCTCCCCTCCCCTGAAATTCGTGGTTTTATGGTACAAAAAACTAGTTATACATTTAAAAATTGCTTCTTGAGTCACTCTCAATAACCGGACCAATTCTTCTTGATTTTGAGAAGAAATTTCATTAAATAATGCCTCTAATCAGGGCCCGATTTAGAAAATTCTTAACTATAGGCTAAGGTGACCAGATTTTTCAACACAAAATTGTGGACAAATCCCCAATTCTGAAACAAAAATTGGGGACATTTTATAAATACGATTTTTCTTCTCAAATGAACTTATTTATTCAACAAAAGCATTAATAAAATAAAGGAAACATGATCGATTTTCTAAAAAATTGGGATGAAATGACTATTATTATTAAAATTTTGTCCTAATTGCTGTTTTACATTGTCACGTCCTCTCACCAGGGAGGGTCGATGCTCCCTTGACCCTAGTTAGCGTCACCCCCGATCTCAGCAAACTCCCGCTTGGACAAGGGGGCGAGAAAAAGAAGGTGCTTTCGAACGGATGCAGGGAGAGAGAGGTGGGAAGTAAGAGCCTCGCCTCTCGATGGATACAAAAGATGTTTAACTTATTTTATTTCTCTATTATGGGAGAGAGAATATTTGCCTGATTTAGTAAATATTTATGTGTACATATTAAAACTTATTAATCCAGAAAATTTGATTGTGGATCTATTGAGCTATTTTTCTTTTATCGCGAGTGGGTAGAGTTCAACGAAATGCCTCAGAATAAAAATATACGCTCGGAAAAGTAGATCTACCATTAGCGACTTCACTGTCGCGAGAGTTGCGACATACATTTTGAGGACAAATTGAAAAAGTCTTGAGATTGGGAACGTCCTCGAAAATTGAGGACGTTTGGTCACCTTACTACAGGCACAACTCGGGTTGTAGGAAACGTTAAATTCCCAAAGGTAAATAACTTTCTGGCTGTGCCCTGCTGTCGAAAGTCTGCACTCAACCCCCCCCCCCCAAATGGCAGTCTTGTCAGTACGAATTCAAGATGTACAGGAAATACCCAAGAATTTATAACTTTTTTCAACCCCTGGTTATAAATGCCATCCAGCCATCGAGCAGCTTGGCAAATTGTTTAAAATATTATTTGAAAAAACTTGAAAGGATATATAAAAAATCTTATATTAAAAAAGATAAAATTAAGAAAAAATGTATTAGAATTTTGCTTTCGGGGCTCTAGGTTCCGGCCTACTGGAAAATCAGGGCCTGACTGAAATTTTACATCTTTGAAAACCATCTCTCTCAGGCCCTGACTATCGCACGGGCGCTTGCCTGGGCACACATACACAAATAGGCCAGGAGTTTAAAGCCATGTACAGGGGCAGAAAAATTGAGCCAGATATATACAGTGACATAAAATTTGAACAGTGCCCTGGGCACAAAAATGTTAGAGTCAGGCCCCGATTTCTCTTCCATCGCTATGACGGTCTTCGATGTGAAAATCACAGTTTTTGAGGCGTTGATAGTTATCGTTTTGGTTTAGGAAAATCTACATACGAGCTATCTGCTTAAAGTGCGTGTGTGTAAGGGGGTGGGGGGCGTTAAGTTTTCCTCAAGCGTTATAAATACTCACGATACATTCCTGGTCATTTTATTATGATTTATATTTATGTATCTTATACAGGGTGAATCTAAACTCTTGGGCAAAACTTTAAGGGGTGATAGGGCACACAATGAGGAATCGTAATCACATAGCAATCTGGGGTGAAACGCAGTTTTAACTTACCCGGTAATAATCACTTTTGGAAAAGCATTGAAGTGTCCGTCTAATTTCTTAACCAAGTTTCATAAGCAATAGGCTCGTCTCCGAAAATTTCATCCATGAAATAAAATAAACTTTTTAAACTATCCATTTTAGTCTTCTGTTTTCGGAGAAAAATACATTAGTTTCTGACGAACAAGGGTCGGCAAGTGCACTGTTGTTTCAGCACTTTTTCCGAAGTGATTATTAACAGCTATACGAAGACGACGTTGCCGACCCCACATTGCTATGTGATTCTGATTCCTTATTATGTGCCCTATCACCCCTTTAAGTTTTGCCCAAGAGTTTAGATTGACCCTGTATATCATTCCCAGACAGCACAGCAAACTTGCAGCTAGCTTGAAAATTCCAAGCGTGTAAGCTTGAATCAAGTGTTCTAGTTTACACTTGCCCAGCTTGCATTAAGCTTGACATTTCAAGCTTAAAAAATTTTCCCCAATTTTTTTTTTTTTTCTAAATACACTGGGCGCCCGCTGGCTAACGCGCCCCACATAATTTATTTTTCCGCCTCTACGCTGAAATTTCAATTTAATATGTTTCCATCGAGTGTTCGTGGCGGGAATAGAACCCGGGCCTTGTGGCTTAGCAGACGAGCACGCTATCCATTCAGCCACCGGAGCCTTGTGTAGCCATGACTAAAGTTTGAAGTGACTTACTACCTTGTTTTCTCGCCAGATTGATAAGTGGTCGATGTGTTATTTGTTTCTTTTATTTTTCCATGGGATGCATCAAAATTAAAATAATGTTATGTGTGATTTAGAGACTCTACTAATAGCGAAATAAACATAATATAAACTTTCAGTACCGCAACACTCATGAGCAATACTGCTGGCCAAAATCGAGACAAACGACTGATTTTGAAATCAATTTCGTAGTATAATTGAATTTTATTTTGAAGAATTTCCATATTTGGAAATATAGAATGGGTTTACTGAAACACAAATTTTGTGTTAAGTAATCTGAAATGAAAGAAACAGATAGTTAAACGTTACTTCGAAATGCTATATCACAGTTGCTAACATGTATGGAATACAAACACTTTAGTCATTTTTGTAAATATTTCTTAAAATAACAAATAATTGAAAAATTTTGCTATTTTTTAACGCTAAATATTCTCTTTACAAATGTAGTTATTTTCCTACATATTGGTATGCTATATCGATATAGAGCATTTCGAAGAATTAAAAATAAGTTTAAATTAAATTACAAATGTAAATTTGAATTATTTTCATTGTTCATACTTTATAATTAAAAAAATTATTTAACTTCTGATATTTTTTTTAATCCTTTGTTATTTTATTTTAAAATTACAAAAGCGTAAGATGCAAGATTTTTGGGCCCTAAAATCTGTAGGCCCTGGGCAGTTGCCCCGTTTGCCCTGCCGGTAATATGGCACTGGTAAAATAAAACACATCTTTTACGAACTTTCAGCAAATTTGAGGACGCTAGACAATTAATGTCCATTCTCTTTCACAGATGGCGCCATCACTGCGCACTTGGCAAGCTAAAATCCAGCTTAAGCCAAGCTTGCATTGCCAAGCCAAATGTCAAGCTTGATTTAAGCTTATGCTGTCTGGGTTATGGAGTGGCTGTTAGGGCTGCAGCCGCCCCATAATGATATCGTGAGTAAATTTTAAAGTTCCCCTTGAAAAATTCTATGTTCATCTACGGACCTGAGTCAAGCCTTCTTTTCTGATTCCACCCCCCCCCCCCTCACCGGATTATGTTCTTCCTACAGAGGAAAGATTTTAAACTCTATTTATATAAACCTTTTTTTTTCTGCTTATTATTAATTCAGTTTTATATGTGAACATCTTTATGCAAAAAAGGGGGAGGGGCTTTCCAAACCTCTGAAGAATGAAAAAAAAAGATGATACGTTATGCCGATTTTTATAAATGATATGGCTTTTCAGTTTTTGGGTATTCAGCCACCCCGAAAAAAATTCCTGGTTACGCTAATGAATGTAGACAACATGCAACAAACTTTGATTATGTTCACACATGCCTAAGATTATTTTTTTTTTCCAATGGCTGGCATCTGCAGTGAAGGCTTAGGCCACAACAGGCCGAAATTGTTGGCCTCTTTATTATGGGGGCACCTAGTAGGCGGACCAAAGTCGCCCCCTATGAAGGGAGGGGCACAACGACGACCA
This sequence comes from Cheiracanthium punctorium, assembly GCA_038373885.1. Classification (NCBI taxonomy): domain Eukaryota; kingdom Metazoa; phylum Arthropoda; class Arachnida; order Araneae; family Cheiracanthiidae; genus Cheiracanthium; species Cheiracanthium punctorium. The sequence continues at coordinate 2,853 of JAWZYV010017645.1, read as the reverse complement.
TGCCCAGTCGGGGATCGAACCCCGTTGCCGGGAGTTGAACCCGAAACCGAAGAACTGTGCTCTACCCACCATACAACTCGGTCGACTGCCAAATTATTGAATGACCTCTATGGATCTTATTTGTTTTGACCGTTACTTGCCGCTAAAGTCATCTTTTAGGAAAACGGATTGTTCATCTGATATTTAAACAAGTGAGAACGTCACCTTCTGGTGTTTAGTTACTCTGTTGTAAATGTACTGCACACCTTTGCAAGAATGACGAAAAGCCAGTGGCGGCCCGTGGTCAAAAATGTTAGTGCAGCCAGAAACATATGACCCCCCCCCCCCTTCCTCCAGACAGGAATGGAAAATCTTTGTTACTGAATTCGAAAGCTGACGGATTAAGCCCTCACCCAGGATAAAAAAAAAAAAAAAAGAAAAAGAAATTACATAAAAAATGTAAGAGATCCTATTTTACTTTCATAAAATGGACATAAATTTCAACCAGCCCTCAAAATTGCAATAACCCGTGTCTGATTCGAAGTTTCCTCAGAATTTTCTTTTGTAATGATAACTTGAGAAGAAAAGAAAAAAAAAAAAGGAAAACTTATTTTTATAAGTAAAATCAATCCTCCTTTCTTTTAAACTTGCGAATCAGTCAGTGATTGATGTCCTCATAAAAAGATGTTGTTTTAATTCAGATATCATTAATTTTAAAAGCTCTTTAAAATTCCCCATGTTTAAAGAATTTTCTCGCTCGCCATGTCTTCTAAATGCCAGTTCTTGTTACTTAAAGAATGCTTCTTTTATGGGTAATTGCATGAAGCGTCTATTCAGGCTTACCTTCTTGATAAATTCAGCATTATAAAGTCGAGAGTTTTCCTTTAATGCGTCAGCAATTTAGCTCCCACTTCTTATCAACTCCTTAAATTTTAGGGAATTTTTTAAATGTTCGATTAAGCTTTCATGTGTTTTACATGCTCGTGTGATGGTGGTTAATCCATCCTATCCAGTACCATTCCAAACGCTCTTTTTTTTATCTCAACGATTAAACACGGCCAACAAAACATATTTTGTAAATAAAAACTGCCCCATAGCCACGAGAATAGTGCATATCATGATGAATGGAAGCTACGGCCATGCTGAGACGAACCTGCTTTTTTCTTATGAATGGACAATTTTGGTGTTGGTCTATTTTCTTTTAGTGGCTGTCGTTTATCATCTTCTTTCCATATGTTAAACGGAGTTTCAAGCAAGACGCAAACTGGATTATAACGGGGCGGCTCCATGTTTCAAAACGGTTAAATCATAGTTTCCAATAACACATTGACACAGTAACAAATAAAGCTAAAACTTTCAACCTTCCCAGACAACAAAAAAAAAAAAAAAAAAAAAAAATTATTGTTTCCGTTAGAATGGGCTAGAACAGCGGTTCTCAACCTTTTAACGTCGTGCCCCCCCCCCCCCTCACATTTTTCAGCATACATTGAGTTTTTTAATCTTTAATAATGAACATTTTAAGCGAAAATTTAATAGTATTTTTGAGTAAAAATGAGAATAAATAAGATGATTTTTTAAAAACATGCATCACTACTTGCTCTATAGTTTTTCTCGCGCCCCCCCCTGCAAACGTTCTGCGGGGGGCGCGCCCCCCTCAGGTTGAGAAACGCTGGGCTAGAACATTTATTCTCTGTGTCTATCTCTCTACTTCTCGTCCGAGCCAATCAGTTAGTCGAATTCACAAGTGCAGCCGTAGTCAGAAAACCTTTCTTCAGCTGAGTCTTAGCTACATACCCCCTATGCTATCCTATGCCGGAGAGACTGCTTACATAGTCGTTACCATGGCAAAGGTGCTGCCAATTTCTTTATCAGCTCTGAGGGCTGTACCAACGACTTTCGCAGTTGAATTGCGGGAAGATTAAAGGGCTTTTTTTCTGAATGAGCGATCCGGCAGTTACTGCAATACTTTTTTTTTTTTAAATTTACCATAGGAATTCCATAATTCTAATCTGAATTTAAGAAAATTAATAGTATAAATTATTTTAAAGTATGTGCTGATAATTTCAAGTGCAGCCCGGCAGTACTTGCTGTATCCCACGAGCCGTCACTGCGGAAAGGAAGCAGGTGGAAACAAAAATTTCTAAATTTTAGATGCATTTGAATTTCATAATGATTGATGTAGTTAATTTTGATGACTTTAAAGTAAATAATCGGAAAAATAATCGGACAAATGAAAAGCACAGATATTTGTTACAGAGATTTTTATTTTGACATTAATAATACTTGATTCACAATGATACATGTTTCGTCATCTATTACAGTATAGAACCTGTTATCCGGAATGGTTGGGACCAGATGTATTCTAGATAACTGAATTTTCTGGATAACTGGTTGGGGATTAACATGACATCTACTGATTTGATTGGTAGCATAAATGTTTAATTCTAATCAAAAATAGTGAGTAACCTTAATTGTTAATATACTAGAAAAATAATATAAAAAACTAATATGATCAAGACAAATAATAATCATTTAGAGAGGAAGTAGTAAATATATGATAACGTCTTGAAAACTTAGTCACACACTAAAAAAATAAATAAAATACCTTACCAGATTGCTTACTTTATAAATTCTAGCTGTAGAACTCAAAATAAAAAACAAAAACATTAGAAATTTAAATAAAAAACTAATTTTTTGCTTTTCTTTTGGAAAAAAAATAGGAATTTGAAAAATGATTCTGGATAACTGGTTTTCCGGATAAGAGGTTCCATACTGTACAAGCGCATTCCTTTTTGCTCCTTTACTTTTTAAATTGAACATTACAAGTTTTTATGTTGTTTTAACGGACACAGTAAAAGAAAAAAAAATTAACTA
>JAWZYV010017644.1:0-33279 GCA_038373885.1 Cheiracanthium punctorium | reverse complement strand
TCCGTCTGGATATCGGGTCAGCATCCAGGAAGTGTCCGTGTTGAACTATTATTCTTTCACTGTTTTCTTAAAATGTTTTCCCGTAGGGTTTGAATCGAGAGAATGTCTTTGTTGTGGTATTTTTCTTTAACTGTGTTCCTAAACTGGTGTTTTCTTCTGTCGGTTGGTATCGAATGCACGTAGGGTCTATTATTGCGTTTTTCTATGGCAGTGTTCTTAAACCTTTGTTTAAACTCTGCTGTTTTTGCTCGAAGTATTATTCTGTTTAAAATTTACATTTGGCTCATTATTATAAATAACTCAAAAACACATGAGCAATATTAAAAGATTACATATTATTTAAGTACAGACAAACAATATCTATGTATCATGGCAACCAATCATGTCAAGTTTTTACTCATAATTCCATTAAATATTGTATTAATGCCATTGAAAACATGTGAGTAAAGCAACGGAATGCACCATAGTGCCACTTTCTGTATTCGGTGCGTAGACCTTGTTTATCGGAGGTGACGGGTTGGGTCGCCGCTTGTAACAACAGTGACAGTCAGCAGGATCACCGCCTGTTCAGCGAAAGACTTCACACAGTGGCTCTGACAAGAGCCGGTCCACTTATCCCAGTGGCGGCCCGTGGTCAAAACTGTTAGTGCAGCCGGAAGCATATGACGCCCCCCCCCTCCTCCGGACAGGAATGGAAAATCTTTGTTATAGAATTCGAAAGCTGGCGGATTAAGCCCTCACCGAGGAAAAAAAAGAAATTACATAAAAAAGTAAGTGATCCTATTTTACTTTTCCATAAAATGGACATAAATTTCAACCAGCCGCTCTTATCCTCAAAATTGCATTAATCCGTGTCTGATTCGAAGTTTCCTTAGAATTTTCTTTTGTAACGATAACTTGAGAAGAAAAGAAAAAAAAGAAAACGTACTTATTTTTATAAGTCAAATCAATCCTCCTTTCTTTTAAACTTGCGAATCGGTCAGTGATGCCCTCATAAATGTTGGGAAATATAAAACTATGAAACTTTCGAACTCTTTCCTTGACCCAGTTTCTCCTGCACGCGTCGATGTCCGCACATGTAGATGTATGGATCTGCATGTGATAATTACCCAAACGAGGGCCCCTTACTTAACACGTGCTATGGGGCCCCTGGCAACCGTGGGGGCAAGAACGCATGCATGCTGTACTTTCAAGTCACTCTCTTCCATGCGCTGCTGCTAAGCGGTCGACATCCCGACCAGCCAAAATTCAATCTTTGTAAACATGATATTCCTCTTAAATGTATATTGTATAACCTAGACGGAAAATAAATATATTGTACTCATTCAAGAGCACGAAACTAAAATGTATACAATTAATAATGTCGTGTATTCCAGTTTTAGTTCCAGCTAATTTAGCGGGATGACGGAGGAGTCAACGGACTTACGCCTTTGAAGGAGGTAAGTGATACCTCTTTTACCTCCTCGTTTATTTAATAGATTATGAGACTGAATAGTCTCAGTGCCTTGAAAGAATATTAAAATTTCTGAGGACATTGTGAAACAAAAAAAATTAATATGGCTTCATTTAAAGAAAGCCAAGTGGTTGAGAAATTAAACCAACATAATTATTCAAACTGGAAATTCAAATTGGAGATGCTGTTGATAAAAGAAGATCTTAATGATCTCTTAACAGATGATCCGCCAGCGCCAATAACCGATACTTGGCGAAAGAAAGATAACAAGGCTAGAGCCTTAATCAATTTATTCATTGAAGATTCCCAAATAGTACATGTGAAAAATCTCACAACCGCAAAGGCTACATGGGAAGCTCTGAGGACCATACACGAAAGGTGTAACCTCTCTAGCAAGCTGTATCTATTGAGAAAATTATATAGCACAAAACTTGACGAGAGAGGAAATATGCTAGAGCATACGACTAAAATACTCGAACTGGTTGAGAGGTTAAAGGCCATAGGGGAAAAGATCAGTGACTCTCACATATCGGCGTTGTTTTTATGTTCCCTGCTGGAGAGCTATGACACGCTGATAACGGCACTAGAAGCGAGACCTGAAGAGGAATTAAATCCGGAGTTTATTAGAAGCAAGCTAATAGATGAATACAACAGACGTATTGAGAATAGCCGACCGTCTGAAAATTTTACTAAAGCATTTCAAACAAACAAAAAACACAACAACAATTATAGACGAGAAACTAAATATTGTTCACACTGTAAAATGAAAAATCACACAAAATTAGAATGCTGGCACCTTAAGAAATTACAGAACAATAACACAAGATACAAAAATCAAAATTTCACATCCAAACAAGCTAATTCATCACTATGCTTTGAATCAAACGATAGACACAGATTTGAGGAAGAGTCGAACCGAAATTATACAGATAGAGCTAGTGACACCGCATCTAAATTTAAAAATTTAGCACTATTAGCTGGAAGTCCAGGTAAAAAGTGGATAATAGACTCTGGCAGTTCATCACACATTTCAAATAATAAAAATTTATTCACTAGAATAAATGACACCAATATAAGCGATGTTGTAATTGCTAACGGAAAATCGTTGACCTCCTACGGGTCAGGAGACATAGAATTCAAGGCAAAAACATCGGGAGGAGAGATTAATAAAATTACACTGCGTAATGTTCTATTTGTACCCGAAATCGAAGCAAATTTACTGTCTGTAAAAAGGGCAACTGAGAACGGTTGTACGGTGGTATTTGACAAAAACAAGTGTGAAATTATACATGGGGATAAAACTTATATTGAAGGTTATGTAAATAATAATTTGTATGAGTGTAATATAAACAATGCCGCATACCACACCGCAAACTTAGTTAATGTATGTGAAAATAAAAATTGTATATATAAATGGCATAAAAGATTGGGTCATAGAAATGTCAATCATATAAAAGAATTAGTGAATAAAGATTTGGCTACAGGGATTGAAATAGATGAATGTAAACATGATAATGTATGTGGAACCTGTATTATGTCGAAACTCTCTGATAGTCCATATCCAAAAATTGCGAGTTTCAGAGCCACAAAGGTGATAGAATTGGTACACACTGACCTCTGTGGACCAATGCAAACCCCAACAATTGGTGGGAAATACTATTTTTTGACCTTCATAGATGACTTTAGCCGGTTTACTGTAATATATCTATTAAAAAATAAACATGAAGTTTTCTCTAAATTTAAGGAGTATGTGGCAATGACCGCAAATAAGTTTGGAAGAAAAGTGCAGGCAATCCGTTCCGATAACGGAGGGGAGTACATAGGGAAAGAATTTGATGAATATATGAAGAGAGAGGGAATAGATCACCAACTGACAGTTCCGTACTCTGCACCTCAGAACGGGGTTGCGGAACGCAAAAATCGCACCTTGATGGAGATGTGTCGGTGTCTCCTTAAGGAGGGTGATTTACCTAACTCCTTTTGGGGGGAAGCCATTAACACTGCGACGTATTTGCAAAATAGGCTCCCTACACAATCCTGTGATTCCACTCCCTATGAGAAATGGACTGGTCGTAAACCAGATCTATCAAATATTAAAACGTTCGGTTGTCGCGCATTTGCATATATTCAAAAATTACATAGAGGAAAACTTGACAACACCGCTACAGACGAGATATTCGTAGGTTATGATAATAGGAGTAAGGGATATAGAATTTGTACCAACGGTAGAAATGTAATTATAAGTAGAACAGTCAAATTCCTAGAAGACAGAAATCAGGAAATAATTAAAAATGATGAATCACATAACGGTGAAGAAAAATCAAACAGCGGTAATCCTCAACCCATACAGCAATTGATCGGTGTTGAATTAGATAGCGCCGGCGACAATGTAGAAAATCCAAATAATATTCCTGCTAACTCAAATGGTACACAAAATTATCCTCGCAGATCAGAGAGGAGTAATAAAGGCGTTCCTCCTGATAGATTTGCATATGTAATAAATAATACCAGGATAGTAGAACCTAAAAGTTGGGATGAAATTCAAAAAATGGAAAACCCCGTGGAGAAGGAAAAATGGGTAAACGCAACACTAGACGAAATAAATTCACTTCATGATAATAACACATGGGATTTAGTTGTAGCCCCCCCTGGAACAAAAGTTATTGGATGCAAATGGGCTTTTAAATTAAAATATAATAGTCAAGGCTCAGTAGAAAAATACAAAGCAAGGCTTGTTGCAAAAGGTTTCTCCCAAAAATACGGAGTAGACTATGACGAGACCTTTGCACCTGTTGCGTCTCATACAACGATAAGGAGTTTTTTGGCAATGGCTGTATATAAAAATTTAAGTCTTAGACATATCGATATAAAAACTGCATTCTTACACGGAGAATTAGAGGAAGAAGTGTATATGCATCAGCCCGAAGGGCATGTAATCCCCGGAGAGGAACACAAAGTTTGTAAACTTAAAAAGGCAATATATGGGCTGAAACAAGCTGCTAGAGCTTGGAACTTAAAAATCCACCAATCTCTAACCAAATTCGGCTTTCAACAGAGCTCGGTTGACAAATGCATGTATAAACAAACAGTAAATAACAAAACGACATATGTTATTGTTTATGTAGATGATCTACTAATCGCAGGAGAAGATCGAAACATTGACAAACTCATAAATAAATTAAAGAGCGAATACCCTGTAACTGATTTAGGCGAAGCCAAATACTACTTAGGCATAAACATAAATCGACCAAATAAAAACACAATGACACTTGATCAAACTAACAAAATACAAGAACTAATAACTAAATTCAGTTTAGAAAACTCAAAACCAACAGAAACACCCATGGAGCCAGGCTACATTAAAACACTAGATGACGAAAATCTCTTGCCAAACAACACTAAATACAGACAGGCTGTAGGTGCACTACTATATATTTCCACCATATCTAGACCAGATATAAGTGCCGCTGTGAACATCTTAAGCCGAAGAAATCAAAATCCCAGAGCGAAAGATTGGGAAGCCGTCAAAAGAACCATCAGATACCTCAAGACAACAATTGACCTTAAACTGACTTTTACAAATTTTGAGGAACCTGTCCTAAAAGTTTACGCAGATGCAGATTGGGCCAACGATCCAGCAGATCGAAAATCCATCTCTGGAAATCTATTTATGCTAGGAAATAATCCTATTTACTGGGTTTCCAAGAAACAGCTGTGCGTGACATTGTCATCAGCTGAGGCGGAATACGTCTCTGCTGCCAGTGCTGCACAAGAAATTGCGTGGCTAATAAATCTACTAAAGGAACTGGACATGCCGCAAGACTATCCAGTGACCGTGTTTGAAGACAACCAATCGTGCATAAAATTGGTCAAATCAGACAGACATCATCACAAAACAAAACATATAGACCTGAGATACCATCTTCTCAAGCATTTGGTAGAAGACAAGGTGATAACTTTTCAATACGTCCCCACTGACTCAATGACTGCAGACATCCTGACAAAAGCTCTTCCACGAAGGAGCTTTATAGGACATAGAACTGTCATTTTGAACGATTATTGAACGTTTCAAGTTTTAGGCAGGAGTGTTGGGAAATATAAAACTATGAAACTTTCGAACTCTTTCCCTGACCCAGTTTCTCCTGCACGCGTCGATGTCCGCACATGTAGATGTATGGATCTGCATGTGATAATTACCCAAACGAGGGCCCCTTACTTAACACGTGCTATGGGGCCCCTGGCAACCGTGGGGGCAAGAACGCATGCATGCTGTACTTTCAAGTCACTCTCTTCCATGCGCTGCTGCTAAGCGGTCGACATCCCGACCAGCCAAAATTCAATCTTTGTAAACATGATATTCCTCTTAAATGTATATTGTATAACCTAGACGGAAAATAAATATATTGTACTCATTCAAGAGCACGAAACTAAAATGTATACAATTAATAATGTCGTGTATTCCAGTTTTAGTTCCAGCTAATTTAGCGGGATGACGGAGGAGTCAACGGACTTACGCCTTTGAAGGAGGTAAGTGATACCTCTTTTACCTCCTCGTTTATTTAATAATAAAAAGGCGTTGTTTTAATTCAGATATCAATAACTTTAAAAGCTCTTTAAAATTTCATACGTTTAAAGAATTTTTTCGCTCGCCATGTCCTCTAAATGCCAGTTCTTGCTTACTTAAAAAACAATACTGCTTTGATGGGTAATTGTCCATTCATCAGTGTCTATTCAGGCTTACCTTCTTGATAAATTCAGCAATATAAAGTCGAGAGTTTGCCGAACATATATTCTCCTTACCCCCTCCCTCACCTCTTGAGCCAATTAGTGAGTCGAATTCACAAGTGCTGCCGACCTTTCAAATTCTTGAATGAGCTGAGTCTTAGCTGCGTACCCCCATTATAGCCTATGCCGGAGGAAATGTTTACGTAACCGTTGTCATGGCAACGGTGCTGCCAATTTTCTTATCAGCGCTCTGGGCTGAACCAAAATTTTCCCAATTGAATTGCGGGAAGATTAAAGTGCTTTTTTTCTGAATGAGCGATCTGGCCACAATACGGTTATTTTGTTTGGTTTTTTTTTGAGATTTTTTAATTTACCATAGGAATTCCATAATTCTAATCTGAATTTAGGAAAATTAGTAGAATAAATTATTTTAAAGTATGTGCCGATAATTTCAAGTGCAGCCCGGCTGTACTTGCTGTATACCACGAGCCGCCATTGACTTATCCACCGAACAGGGTCATCAGACAAGATCTTGCTTCAAAACAGGTAGGGAGTAATGTCGACGCGCAGGGAGCACAGTCGACGTTCTCAGGAACGAACGCCCGATAGCTGTTCCGCAAATAATTAAACTTATAAATCTGGAAAAAGCTTGTTAAGTGTGACGTCAATATGAAGTAAAAATCACTTGCAATAGCTAATTTTGTTACGCAAATGATTAACTATTTTGACCCTCGGATATGAAATGTTGCTGAAAATAGCGAAAAATCGCATAAAAATTAGGGAACGGGTGGATTTTCAAATTTTTAAAGTAGCGCAGATTGTTTTCTATATTTTTATACATGATTATGGAAATTTTCAAGGGGATCGTACAAACGGTGTAGAAATTATCAGGCTTTTTGTCCTTGACATTGCAATGTTTTTGCAGTCATGGCGGAATGAAGAAGCAAGGGGGAAAAAGATACGTCATTTCCTTTACCGAGCGTTACTTCCATCAGAAAAAAAATCTGAGTTACTCTCTAGTTACGCCTAAAGAAGTTTTGGAGCAGCTTCGATATACCCTCTACCTCAATTTTTGGTGACTTTGTTTTGGCGCCAAAGGCCGTTTCCGGCGGCGCCAAAAAAGATCGAGTCCAGCCGAAAATGGCGTTTTCGACCGCGCGAGAAATGACATTATGTCCCTAAAATCGCGTTTTCGGAAACTGAGAAACTACATTTTTTTTTTTTTTAAATTTAAGGCTAAAAACAACTGAAATTTTGATTTTGACGTGAGGGGGGGGGGTGATTCCCCCCCCTCAACCCCCCGTTTAAAATAATCGGATAACTGCAAAAATTTAGATAACTTTACCCGACTTGCTTGAGTATAATTAACATAAAGAAACAACAAAACTTTAAAGATACTCACAATAAAACTTTAACATTCCAACTCTAACGACTTACTTGTTACCCGATAACTTTAAAGTTAAGTTCGCCTCAAATATAGCCTGAAATTTTTCGACTACCGTACTAACAGGCGGATAAATACTCACATTATCCTTCGAAGCCATCCCTTCCAAAATAGAATATCAAAAAAATCACAATACCTCAGTAGGCTCGTTTACATGTGAAAATGGAAAATCCCGGGTTAAAGCGGAGTACAGGGAAAAACTCGCAATGCATCATGGGAAAGCGGGGTTGACTCTGCATTAACCCTCCTTTCGACCAGGAATCTTTCTACCCCGCATTTTTTCCCCTAAGTAGGGGAAGCGGGGTAGAAAGCAGTGTAAGTCCCGGGATTTACTCCGCATTTTTGCACATGTAAACGCAGAAAGCGGTTATATTGTGAGCAGTATAACCGCTCACAAATACCTCAGTATTCCACTCACGTACTCACGTACTAGCACAAGGAAAGCATGTGAAATGAAGTCCAGAATCTTCTACATGCGGCTGATATTGCATCACAGGCGCTCTCTCATTGGCCGGCCGGCCGGGGTTGCCATAAATAGCCTTCCCGCCTTTCTCGCCATCGAAATTCGTGTGGGTTACCAGAAAACCCTTTTATCGCCAAGCTTGGCGCGAAAAACGTAATGTTTGGCACGAAAATAATGTAGGGGGTATATCGAAGCTAGGCCCTACCAACTTCTCCTAGTGTCTCAAAAAAGTTGGTGGTGAGGTGTAATGAAGCACTAAAAGAAAAATATATTTATTAATCTTAAAAATGCAGTTTAAATAGCTACAAAACCCTTGAGGATTACCACAAAAACTATTTAAATATGCGTACATAACTTTGATTATTTATTTTTTAAAGCGTTATTATATTTTTTCAATTTCGAAATATAAATGATTAATAAAATCGATATATCGACTCCTAATTTATGGAAAGTTATTTTGACATATTGTTTGCAACTATTGCCGCTAGATGGCAGCATCAGATAATCTCCTAATCAAGCATCAGATAATCTCCTTGATAGTATGGCGTTTGTTCTCCTTATGCGCAATATGATGAGCATGCTCAATGGGCCCATTTACATGTGCAAAAATGCGGAGTAAATCCCGGGACTTACACTGCTTTCTACCCCGCTTCCCCTACTTAGGGGAAAAAATGCGGGGTAGAAAGATTCCTGGTCGAAAGGAGGGTTAATGCAGAGTCAACCCCGCTTTCCCGTGATGCATTGCGAGTTTTCCCCTGTACTCCGCTTTAACCCGGGATTTTCCATTTTCACATGTAAACGGGCCTAATATGGTCGAAAACCAGTTTAGCGGCTAACTTTACCGTTAGCGGAGGAAGAAAGGTATCGCAAAACTCCCTATTGCTCAGTGGCGGATCTAGGATTGAGTAAAGGGGGGGCTAACTTACTGGGTATTCAATAATTTGGGTACAGTTAACCTTAGGCCCTATAAGAGGGGGGCAGACGGGGCGCCGCCTCTGGGCCCGTGCGAGTTAGAGTGGGTCCGTGTTCATCTAAAGTGCGTCCGTGAATTTTCAGAATGTGTTAGGAATTTCATTTATAGATCTGTACATGCATTAAAATCTTTTAATTAAAATCTTTTTTTTTTCTAATAACTCAATTTTGAATACATAGTGAATGTTCTAGAATGATTTAGATGGCAGAAATGTTAATTCTACCATTTAAATATTATTATTTTTTCAACCTTCGAACATGAATTAAAAGTACCATTACATATCAGAAAAACTTCTCTCCCACTCTCTTTCCTTTTAGCATTTTATATGAAAATCATAAAAAAGAGCAGTTTTACAAAAAAAATTCCTTCCTTCCCTCCCCTTTTTTCGAAACTTTTGTGCTGTACGAAAGGGGCCGGGAAGATTTTCGCCCCGCCTTATAAATTTCTCTTGGAGGCCCTGTATCCAAGCTTGGCGACATTTGGCACGATTTTTTACTTGTCGCCTGTATATTTTATTTTTCTTCCTATATATAATATTACATAATCGAATTTCGAGAAGGGTGTGCGAATTTCCGATTAAATAAAATGTTCGAACTTGCTAGGACTTACACTTCATAGGAAAAACAATGTCTGAAAAAATTAATTTAAATCATACCTCTTTCTTCCATAATGATATCATTGTATTCCTTCTAATTATGCACCTCTTTACAAACTGCCTGATAGTGATACATGTATATTTTGTGAGTGCTGTTCCTCTTGAAATAGCTTGTTCTGGGGCTTTGCATTTATGATTTTTTCCTGGTGATTTGCGCTTTCACTCTCACTAGACAAATTATCATTTTTCGGAATTTTCATAAAGTAATCACCTATATTACGACTCAATGATCGCTTTCTTGAGGTCATAATATTTGCATTTAAATTAAATTATACACACAAACGGAGCTAAATAGAGAACAAATGAATCACACTAACGCTTCATCCGAAAAGAACGTCCAAGCGGCGAAAGCAATTTCAATATGTTAAAATTTTGAAGCCTGCTTAGAAAGGACTACAGTACTTCCAAGAAATTCTTCCATCATTCCTAAACATTCAAAACGGGTCTACTTTTGTTTAAACAGGAAATGTCCGAAAACCAAATAAGAAAAATTTGCCATAGAAATAGTATTCTTTCATCATACCCCTGAAAATCCAAACGGCGGAACAAAAGAACCTTTCACAATGGTACAGGAGATAGCCACTTGGGATTCCTAGTCACTTGATGTCTATAGGCCTTATTACACGGACAAAATTTAGAGCAATTTTGGTTGCAGAAACCAGTTGCTGCAATTCATTCCCGCAAGTTAGGGAGCCCAGATGAGCATGCAGGGTTGCCATAGTAAAAAAACCCTGCTGTGTTCACAAACGTCAGAGATTCACCGAATTGGCGGTTGCTAGAGCATGTAATTATAAATAGCATATCGTTGGTTGCTTATATCTCGTGTATCTTCGGATCGGATTGATATTTATTTTTCTTTTCTTCATTCAAATCAATTTCCATGTCGATATTCCATTTCACGGACACTTTTTTTTTTCGCAGCGTTCATCCCTTTCACTACGAACGGTATGGCTGAGGCTGACTCTTCCGCCATCTTGTATTGTGACGTAGAAATAGGAAGCCTACGATTTGCTGGATTTCCGGCAACCTGTAATTTTTTCGCCTCTGAACGAAAAAGGTGGAGTTGACTGTTCGCTAGGTAACCGAGGGAAATTTCCCGGAAAGAGGTTTCTGCAACTGGTTGCTTCGCGTAATACGGTCTTTATGATAGATGTACATTGTGCGGGGATGGGGAAGTGTAACAAAAGGCCTTATACACGAAGGAATTTTCGTGTGATTTGGTTGCTGCAACCAGTTGCAGAAACCTCTTTCCTGCAAATTTCCCTCGGTTACCTAGAAAACAGTGAACTCCAACTTTTTCGTTTAGAGGCGAAAATATTGCAGGTTGCTGGAATTCCAGTCAATCGTAGTGCTATCTACTTCTACGTTACTAAGGGATGATTAGGGTGTGCGAAGATAAAATGACCGTGAAGTAATAACAAATACCAACATGGAAGTTGATTTGCTTGAAGAAAAGAAAAATAAATAACAATCCGATTCGAAGGTAGACACGAGGTATAAACAACCAACGATATGCTATTTATAATTACAAGCTTTAGCAACCGCCAATTCGGAGAATCTCTGGCGTTTGTAAACACACATAGTTTGTTTACTATAGCAATCCTGCGTGCTCATCTGTGCTCACTGACTTACGGAAATGAATTGCAGCAACCAATTGCTTTAAATTTTGTCCGTGTAATAAGGCGTTAAGGTATCCCACATCAAGTACACATCACTCCAGAATCCGAGACGCGCACCGCACAAGGCAAACGCAAAGACTGTTTATGTTTAACAGTGAATTATATGTGTTATTAACTCCCCTTTTTACGATTTTACAGGGGGTGAATGGACATCATAGCTCAAATACGGTTCTTTGGACTTGCCATTAACCAACTTGCCATAACCCGTTGTTGCTGTTGCTAAAGCCCGCTGGCAACCGCGGGAGGTGCCAGATCCCCCATATAGGCAGGCGATGGGCGGTAGGGGTGGCTTCCATTTTAATGAGCCTCAGTGGGAGGAAGTCCGACTCAGCGCGGGGTCCCATCATTTTGAACCCATTCCAGTGGAGGGACCCACCCCCTGAAATTGGCACCCCCAGAGTTATCGTATGACAACTTGGAGGACATTGCAGCCACGACGGATTTTACGTGCACCAGCTCCCATTAGCGTACGCGGTCCCACAGCAGTCGAGCCGAGAGGAAGTTGACCCTCCCAAGCACTGGCCAAGCCGGATGCTGCTTCACTTGCCGTGTTCTTATGGGAACGGAGTTTAGCGCCCAGACCACTGCGCTACGCCATAACCCGTTCTAACAATGAGCTATTCTTCGCTATTTGCGTATACTCGGTAAAGGCGAGAACAACTTGGTTACTGATCATCCTTATAAGAAACCGAAATGGGGTGATGTTTCAAGAGCGATTCCTTTGGACTCAGGTTTTGAAAATACCTATAGCCTGGGAACGAAAGAGTTAAAAACTATTGATTGAGGTTAAGTCTAAAAATTAGAGTAGTAAATCAAACAAGTAAATTAATCAGGGTGTCTACCAAATTTCTGAAAGTCAATTTCCGGACTTTTACCTGAATTTTGGGAGGTCCCGGGAAAAAAATTCCTGACCACTGCATTTTACTTTGAGAAATTGCACAATGCCCCCTCCCTTGTCTTTATATTTGCGTATTTTGAACAAATTCTTGAAATCAATTTTAACTAAAGTATACAGGATTAAGCTTTCATCCATTGAAAAACAGAAGTAGTCGGACTTTCTGATAGAATTAACTAACTGTTCTTGGAAATACGGTCCTAAACCATAAGTTACAAAGTAAGCTATTTTGTCTTTTACCCTCCCGTCAAGATTGATGCGTCCCCATTTTCCCCTCATACAAACACGTCACTTGCTTGATGCTTTTGCGGTCCGAAAAATGCGTTGCAGTTGCTTTCGGTTTCGAGTCTGACAATTAGAGAGAAAGGGTAAAAAAAAAAAAAAAAAAAAAGATTCTTTTGGTGAATTTTCCGGACCTACTATCCAATTTCCCGGTTTTTTCCGGACCCATTTTCCAATTTCCCGGCTTTTTCCAGACTTTCCGGATTTTCCGGAGCGGTAGACACCCTGAAAAATTTCAAAATAACGGATTTTAGACACGCAGTTTTTAACTAAGCATCAAAACTCTATTCTATCTAGTGTAAATTCAGTTTCAATGGGGGGGGCTATAGCCCCCCCCCCGTAGATCCGCCTCTGCTATTGCTATTTTGTTAAGGCGATAACCGCGCAGCGAAAAGGAAGTTGAGAAGTCCCATACGTTACCCTGTGAGCAAGGGGGTATTTAAGGGAGGTCCAGGAGGTCAGGACCCCCCCCCCCGAAATTTCTATTTTTGTTACTAAAACGATAATGATATAGTATTTTATTTTAAGTCATTTTTATTTGATCATTATAAAATAAACTAATGTTCATTAATTAAAATGAGCGTTGAAAAATATTCATTGAAGATAATAGATAATCTAATTTCATATGGATAATCACTATAACAAACTAACTATATTTTGAATGAACAGATGGCCCAAATGGTTGGGATCGGCGAAAATCATTGACCTTGAAGTGAAATAGACGGAGCAAGGGGGCGGAGCCCGTGTTCGAACACGTCGGGCAAGTAATCCACAAACAGCTGATCTTTGTTGATGTTTTGGAGATGGCGCACGTTGATATACAGCTATGTTTTACTCTAGAAACTGCTCAAAACATCGTTAATGAACATTTTGAAATTATAATTCTTACTTCCCTTTAACACACAACCTCTTAGAATGGAATATTGATATTTAATTCGTTGCGATTGTGTCTTTCTTTAATAATAAATGATTAACTTTCGCTATTGTGACGACCAAAATTAACTAACTGGAAAGAGTACTAATTAGAAAGTACAAACTTTTTGTATTTTAAGTTGCCAAGAATTATTACTCACTTATCAATAATTTAAAATATTCAATTTATGAGGAAATTATTTACATGGTAGACAAAGATAAATAGATCAAAATAATTTTCAAGCGATTAAGAAGAAATTATCCAAATGTTGGACCAAAGTAAATACAAATTAATGAAGAAAAAAAAAAATTTTTAGTAAGTAATCCACCACTTAAAAAATACACCAACAATTTTTGAATATAAAATACAAATCACTTCAACAAATATATTTACTCTTATATTCCCTAATTTTGGCACTCAAAATACATAGTTTTAAAAATATTAGGCTCTAACGAAAGTTTCCCGCTACAGCAAATTTCGTCAGTGCAAACAGTTCGCGTTGGTGTGTTGGCTCATATTTTGTCAAGCGAATTTTGTGATCTGAAAGAAAGACTTGCTTTAGAATACTGCAGTGAAATGTAGGGGGAAAAAATATCAGTATCATTAAGTGCAAGGTGTCTGTGAAATGGAACTATCACTCTACCAGATTAGAGCTACAGGCTTCTCAATTGGTCCTCTTTTTTTAAAATTCCTACCTTCATCAAAGTTTTATTTATATATCCTAGTATTTTAATGGTTTGATAGACGAAACCTTAACATCTAAAAGAGCATTTAACAACTGTTGAAGAAGCAGAACATTTTACTCTATTATTTATAGAGGTAGGAATTTTAAAAAACGAGGATAAATTGAGAGGCCTGGAGCTATCATTTACTCATTTACTTCTAGGTCTGTTGCAAAAAGTCAGCCACAGAATGTCAACGAATTATGTATACAGCCTTAGACATTATACTGTAGTATCATATGTGTAAAAGTTTAGTACCGAAAGTTCAATAACAAGGACTACGGCATTCAAAAAGCAGGGCGCTCTGGACGACTTACTGGTGTTGATGATGGCCTCCTGCGAGAACTTGTGAAAGAAGATTAGTCTTCAACCAAACGACCCGTAAGCACAGCATCCCGTAAGCACAGCATCGGGTCGCCATCTTCGAAAGGGCGCCATTTCGAATTCAAAAACTGAGGAAAAATTTATCTAGAGAATAAAAGGTACTTAGCGCCCCCTGAAAACGTAAAAAGGTTCCCTTTTATTCTCTAGATAAAGCCGGGCAGCCCCTGATCGAGAGTTAGTTAAGGAGTTAGATGTTAGTACCATGCCCATTAGTCGTGCTATGCATCGCATAAACTTGACGTACAAGTTCAGTCGCTGGCTGAGTGAGTTGACACAAGCAGATTTGGTGGAAAACTTTCGTTACAACTTGATAATTACAATTCATCACAAAATTGAATACAGTAGGCTTAATAGCTGGATAAAATATAACTTGCTTCAATGAAGTGAAAAATATAAATCCATGTTTATTAAGAATTTAAAAATATTTGTTTAATATCAAATAATCTACTATGTAAACTATTGTTTAATTAAGGAGCTGAATAATAGAAAATGCTAAGAAAATCTAGGAATTTTGTAGGCTTTATTCAGTTTAGAATTACACATCTTCATTTTAAAAATAAAGGATTTATTTTAGAAAAATGAAGTAAAATTTAAAAAATAAAACAATTACAAAAAGCGTTTAAGACTAGAATAATGAGGATCAGATGGGCAATTTAGAAATTTTGTTTTTTATTGAAATTATTGAACGAAGATGGGTTTTATATTCACCACTATACTACAAGTATAAACACCCTTATTAAATACAAAAAAAGGCATTTTAAACCCAACTCATTGAAAATAATAAGGCCTGTTAAAATTAAAAAATTGCGACTACTGATTTTTAAATAAAATTAATTTCGTGAATGTTTTCCTAATATTTTAACAGTTATTATTTAAATTATACGAAGAAATTGCATGGTGCATTCTTATTTGTAAATACTTGTTAGTTATACATTTTAATAAAACTATCAAATGATTATCTTCAGTCTCATTGTCAAACATACGGCTTTCGAGGCGTTTAAATAAATTATTCACATTAATTTTCTTCAAAACTTCCTATATCATGTAATGAATAATATGATTTTTTCCCAAGACCAAATGATTTTTCAGTCTTGTGAAAAACAATTTCAGCGTGTTCACATAACGTTACAATATCATTTATTTGCTGGCACAATTAACCCAGCATCTGGTGAAAATACTTAATAGGCTATCAGCCCAGTTTTCTCTTCGTTAGACACAGAAATGCAAAGTTCACATGTTAAAGTTTTTAACAATTTTCTCACAACAAAGCCTGCTACATATTGTACAACATCTTGAATGAAACTATTGATTCCAACAGCTAGTGGTTGATCCTGTAGTTGACTGTTATCATCCTCCGCTTCTGTGATTCATCGGAAATTTTCACTTAAATGAATAGAGTAAAACGTTAAACAAGGTGTAATTTAACGCCCATAGTCGCAGTTACGTGAAAAGAGAGTATCCTTCGCTGGCTATAGCATTACAATTATTTGTTACACAAGTGTTCACCATGTTATTCCAATGGGCGCAAAGGCAAATGTGCCCACAGGCACGTGACCAATAGGGTGGAGCGAAAAAACTTTTTTTCGAAATTCACATTGCCTAAGTCATTAAATGGTGTCAAACTAGCTAAAACCAATTGTCTCCAAATTTCAGCTTAAAATATTGACATCTTGAGGTTCCACATCTCAAGTGAATATTTATATTGGCATTTTTTTCAAGTTTTTAATGATTTTTATGTAAAAAACATTTTTAAAATTTAATATTTTACTAAATAATTAATTAATTTCTAAAATAATATTAATAATTTACTTTCTCATCAATAAATTGTTTTATTGAAAGGTGACTGCCAGATATCAGATCCGAAAATGCAGTGGCGTAGCCAGAAATTTTTCATGGGGGGGGTTATGACTACTGCAACTCACATATATGTATACGAGTGTGTGATAAGGGAGTGAAGAATATACATTTTGTATGGCAAAAAATTTCTCATGGGGGGGTGAGGGGTTGTGACCCCCCCCTTGGCTACGCCCCTGCAGAAATATCTTTTTGTACATAAAAAAAGCAAATTATACTCTAAAATCTACTAGATGGCAGCGCGTGTTCTAATCTGATAACTATTTTATCATGACCTAATAAGGCAAGTCACTATTATTGTGTGGAATGATTTGTTTTTGCGATTGCCTTGTTTCAACCATTTGTTTCTAATTTGTAAAATTGAAGCAGTACGTTTTATTAATTTTGATTTATAAATGGCATAATAACACGGAGTTTTGAACTTAAATATGACACCTAGAAGTGAAACTTTTTTGTAGTGTTTTCGGAATTCCAGTACAATTGAAAGAGACAGTGTTACCACCAACGTATTCTGATTTAATGAAGCATTTCTCAATCACGAAAAATGGTATTCTGTGGAAGCAGGGGAACAAGAAGGATCCTTCAGTAAAAGAGATCATCGAAATTGTTTCTTTGGACGTTGAAAAAATTTAGAAGAAAGCCTCCTTGCCTGAGCTAAGTCACCAAGAAGTAATTCCCTTATTGAAAATTATAATGAAAAGATACGATCACAACTTAATTCTACACAAGTAACGCAGTCTTTGTCTCCATATACTTTTTGGAAGAAAGGACAAAACTATAATGCAAGAAAAGAAGAGAAGCTCGTTAGATACGACTATAGCTGTAGAAGAGCACATTGTTATGTTGTCAGAACCTGGTTCTGTGTACATAGGGCATGTGATTCCGGAGTCAGGCTATCTAGTGCTGATATTACTTGCAGCATCATCAGCTTCGTTACACAGAAAGAGATTACACTTTCGGATCTTGTTGCCGTTGGGTGCGATGGAACGAAAGTATACGTTGGGAAGAAAAATGGCGTAGTTAGACGGCTTGAAATCTTTGTCGGCCATAAATTGCACTGGTTTTTATGCTTATTGCATACTAATGAACTGCCTCTTCGCAACCTTTTCCATAAGATTGAAGGAAAAACATCTGGGCCACACACCAGTTTTTTGGAACAACAGGAAAATCTCTGGAAACGCACGAAACCCTTACTGTGACAAAATTTGTTTCTATTCCTGTTGCTCTGTCTGAAATTAATAAGAAAGACCTCAGTACAGAACAAAAGCACCTCTTCAATATTAGCAATATGCTCGGGATAGTGCCATCCAGATTTGGCAAACAGAAGTCCAGGAAGGATGTCCCATTCATGCTGCTTCACTACAGCGAACAGAATACTGCGCCTGTACGTATCGACTGCCGAGCGAACAGAATGCTTCAAACTCCTAGTAGACTATGTGATGAAAGTGTACGTGCCATCCTGGTTTGAAATAAAGAAAATCCTAGGAGCTACTCATAGAGCATGGAATGATAAAATGAAGTTCATTCTTGCCGGAAGATTTTAAGTCAATCGTTCATGTAGTTATTCAGAGGAACTCTTATTCTGCTCTTTCTGAAAATATATGCTGTTGGCAATGCTGTTTGATGAACGATCAGATATTCAAGAACTTGGCCTAAGAAGAATATTGAAAGTAATAAAAACTGAATGGGAGGGACAAAATACGCCAATTTGATCTTCCAAATATAAATTTCGAAGCAGAGGAGTATTTTCAGATGATTCACTGGGACAATCCTTTGGAACCACCAGCTACCATGAACTTCAGTGACGAAGACGTAGCAAGTATGATCAGAAACGGTCCAGAATTTGAAAAAGAGAAGCTCCCTTGCCCTTCTCAAGCAGTAGAAAGGCATGTAAGACTACTAACTCAAGCATCATTGGTAACATGTGGAGCAAAATCCAGAGATGGATACATTCGTTGTGGAATCAAATCACAAAAGGAACTACCATTCATTATTCTTACAAAGTTCATTATTTTGCCCGGCAGGTTGACTCCAAAATTGAAGACTGATTAAAATAAAGTGTTTTATTAGTCAATAATACTCGAAAGGTAAATTTGGTATCATTTCTTTTTCTGAATTAGTGTGCTTTCTAAATATTAATTGTCTTTAAAAATGAAGTAATATGTAAATATTTAATAACTATATATCTTATAAATAAAAATGAAATTCTGTTTGTTTGTTTGTTTGTTTGTGGATTTGAGTTGTATACAAATCCACAAAAATGGACCTATCAGCCTGAAATTTTGCACAGATATGTAAAATAATATAGAATAAATCATAGTCCACTTTAAAACTTTGAAAGTCCACCCGTTCCCGGAATTTAAGAGATTTTTTATGCTCTTCACGCAAAAATCTTTCCGTAATTGTAACCCCTGTAGTGTAAAAAGTGTGAAATAAGGATCGTGGTTGCCAAGTGTGGCGATTTTGCCGAATAAGATGTTTTAAATTCTCAAAGTAAAAATAAAAGAATAATAATGATTTTTTTTTGTTAGTTTATATTCGTAAGGTTATATTTTTTTTTATTATAATATCGTGTGCATGGGAAATCGGAGCAGGAATGAAATGTTTTATACGCAAAACAATAAGAATTGAAGATTTCCGAGGTTACTATGTTAAAATTTTTTAGTTTGGCGAAAAAATAAAATGGCTCAAATGCCGAGAAAGTGAGTTCTAGCGGTTTGCATAGTTTCCGGCTTGGCGAATTTACTGAGAGCTTAAGGAAACGGATTTTTGAAAACAAGTACAAAGGTTTTATTAGAATACAGCGTTAAATTTTAATGATCCCTGCGAAAATAATGCAGTTATTAAGGGATTTCAAGCGATCTATCTTCAGCATTCTCGCGATTTTGAGGAGAATTCTAACGCTTGGCGCTATTTATCGTAATTTAATCGTCTGCTATTTGGGTTATGAATACACCTGCGTATAAGTTTTTGAAATTTTCATTCAGTTGGAATTGTGCATTTTTCAGAGCAGCTTTTCTGCATCTAATGTATTACATCCAGAAAAAAGGATGTTAGAAATATCAATTTTAATTTTGTTTAATCACACTCATGAATAATGATACACTTTCCAACTTAATGAAAGAAGGAACGAAAATAGGGAAGACCCATGGATTATAACTCTTTTTATATATAGCACTTTAGTGCGTATTTAAAAATCTGAAAGTGTGTCAGATTTTCTATGATTCTAGCGCTTGGCGCAATTTAATGAGAGGGTATTTTTAAAAACAAGCGTAGGTTATCTTATAAATAAAAATGAAATTCTGTTTGTCAATTTGTTGATTTGGGTAGTATACAATTCTACAAAAATGGACCTGTCAGCCTGAAATTTTACACAGATATGTAAAATAATATAGAATAAATGATAGTCCACTTTAAAACTTTCAAACTCCACTTAAAAACGTTTTCCTCCTGAAGGGTTCCCTTAATTTCCGTTCCCGGAATTTAAGAGATTTTTTATGTTCTCCACGCAGAAAGCTTTACGTAATATTAACCCCAGTAGTGAAAAAAGTGTGTGAAATAAGCATCTTGGTTGCCATGTGGGGCGATTTTGCCGAATAAAATGTTTTAAATTCTTAAAGTAAAAATAAAAGAATAATAATGATTTTTTTAGGTTATTTTTTTTAATTATAATATCGTGTGCGCATAAGAAATGAGAGCAGGAATGAAATGTTTTATACGCAAAACAACGAGGATCGAAGATATCCGAGACTAATATGTAATTTTTTTTAGTTTGGCGAAAAATAAAATGGCTGATAGGCCGATTTTTAGAGTGTGAGTTCTAGCGGTTTGCACAGTTTTAGGCTTTTTGGCTCATTTTACTGAGAGAGAGGGAATAGCATTTTTGAAAACAAGTGTATAGGTTTTCTTAGAATACAGCATTAAATTTTAACTATCCGTGCAGAAATAATGCAGTTATTAGGGCATTTCAAGCGATGTAGCTTCAGAATTCTCGCCAATTGAGTACATTGATTTAACTTGGGGGAAATCCGCCAAATTTCAGAAAATTGAAATCTTCGCATTTAGTACATCGAGGTAACGATGAATAAAACATGTTATAGTTGATAATTTAAAAAATGCGGCTGTATTAAGGGATTCCACTTTTCAAATAAATGCCTGGCGGTCGAACCATTTCCCATTTTGATTGCTGCTAAGTCAATGCTTCGAATGATTCCCTGAAAAAACTCTTGCAAAATGGCGTATGCTGGCACTTTGGCGAGGCTTAGATTTGAAACTGGATTTTACTTGAGACTGGTATTTACGTATAATAAGACTGGTTATAGATAAAAATGAATGTTGGTATGTGTGTAGGAGGTTAAAAACTCCAGCACCGTTTCACCGATCACCATGAAATTTGGTTCACCTAAATCATGGAGAAGGTTTTTATGCTATCCGTTTTCCTCTAACTTTTCACTAGGTGGCACAGCAGAACGTCGAATTCTATTCCGTTTAGCCGTTTGCTATGCGAATATCGTCCACAAATTTCGATGAAATTTGGTACACGCGAATATTAGAACACGGAGAATATTTTTCACTATCCATTTGCTGTAACTTACCGCTAAATAGCGCTGCAACGCATCAACTTCTATACCGTTCGACTGATCGGCATAAAATTTTTTATACTTACACATTTGAGAACGAAGAATATATTCTAACTGCGTTACTTTTGATGTTACTCACCACCAGATGGCACTGCAATGCATTATTATTTTAACTCGCCACTAGATGACGCTGCAGCAGGCCAAATTTTTGACCATTCAAACGGTGGCTATGAAAATCAGTATACATAGCTATTTGAACAATGAGAATATTTTGGCGTTATCCATTTTGCTATAACTCGCTACATGACGGCGCTGTAGCAAATCATTACTTTAATTAACCACTAGATAGCCCTGCAGTGTATCACTTCTTGACTGTGCGAATAATCGCTATGAAAATAGGTATACATAGATATTTGAACACGGGGAAGAGTTTGGCACGATCCATTTTCCTATAACTTGACACTAGATGTCGCGTCAACACATGAACTTCAAGACTATTCAGCCGATCGTCATGAAAATTCGTATACATCGATATCTGAATGCGAAGAATATTTTTGCCGTATCCGTTTTGCTAAAACTCGCCACTAGATTGTGCTACGCCGCATCGCCTTCTGCACCGTAAAAACGATTGCCTTGAAATTCAGTATGCATGATTATTGAACACAATATAACGCGATATCCATTTTGCTATATCTCTTTATTACAATAAATAGTAATCGCAACAAATATTAATATCATAAAGTCCATTCATTCCCGTGCGAAGAACGGGTACTTCAGCTAGTTCAAAATATACCCCAAAACTTATGACGCTCGGTTGCGAGTTAGTGACTTTTCTCTCTTTTCTTTTTTTTTTTTTTTTTTTTTTTTTTTTTTTTTGTTAACGGCAATAAAACATTGCCGTACTGTTTCTTTTTAGTAGTTAGAACTGTTTTTGAGCCAGAAAATAAAGTCATTGTAAACATTAAAATTAAATTTTAAAAAATTAATTTTTTGTCTTTTTACGTTGACATTCCTTTCTTTGAGCCCAGTGTGGAACCTGAAGACAATCAGTGAATGGACTAGAATTTTTTTTCTGTGACTTTTTTGCCATACAGCACCATTTGTTGAGTCAGGCAATATTAAAATTAAAAAAAAAAATTTTTTTTGGCCATTTTCACTCCACCCTAGTGACCAACTGCCTGGAGATGTTAGAGTCAAAATCTGGTTTCCTGCTCCCAAGCGTGCTCCTTCTATTTCACTTCAAGGTCGATGGCGAAAATGCAGGAGGGACTGGATAAGGGTCCAGCCATCCTGTCTTTTATTTATTTTTCCTCCCATTTTGAAGGTCCTGAAAAGTAAGGTAGAAAATCCTAGATTTAGGTCTCGAATTCCGATCGAATAAGGTTTTTGACTGGAAATGATCAGTCAAAAAAATACCGCGTTATATTCGGGCCATACGGTCATTTACAGTCTAGAAATAAACGTTTACATTCAATTTCACGTTTAGTCCCCGATTATCTTTGTTTAAGGATATCTCTGACATGTTTTATGATGAAAGGCTGATAATGGCTGAAAATTGAAAAGAGCTTATGGATAATTTCAATTTATTCAATGCCTCATAAGCTGCTTACCAAATTATGCTTTTACTACTGATTTAAGCTTACTTTTTTGAAAATACGTGAAACTCATGAGATCTAAACTGTCATAGCTCGATCAGTTTGAATTGTGAAGTTCAAACTGATTTTGATGCTTAACGTCGCTCATGCTTACTCTGTTAGTTGGCGTGTAATCTCACAATATCCTCGTTGTACCGGCGAGGCCGGGTGAAGGGCTGACGGGCGAGGTAAGGTGATATTTTTTTTACTTTTCCTACCAAAAACCCAAAAATTTAGGAAACAAATAAAATAAGGTAAGACTGCTTATCTTTCTGAGGGGTGCCTGCGAAGGTGGGGCCGGTCCTAGATATCCGACGAAAAGACGTATTGTATAATCTGTAAGACTGCTTGAAGCAATAACCAAACTTTTAACTATTAGAATTTAATTACTGGATTACATTATCTTACAAAACTAGTATATACATTATGTACAAGAAATCAGTTTAGAATCATTAATAACTTCAGGTTTCCGATACAACGGAGTCTGCCACTTTCCATGCAATCTCAAAGCTAAACTAAAAAGAAGAGAGAAAAAAAAACAGAATGTTCACTGTCTGTGAGCTCCTTGCGTCATCACAGTAGTGGTGCTCTAGGCGCCAAAATTGCAGCTGCAGGTGAAGTTAGTCAAAACAAATTGAAATGTTCGCGAATTACGCCACACTCCCACCTTGAGGTCGTGAAGCATTGGAAGACCTCAACCTTCGGACAAAATCACTGTGATAACAAAAATCTGCTTCCAGTGGTATCAACTGTTGCACACTACGAATTAGTTCACCATCACTAGTTTTCACTTTTACTAGACGGACATGACCGTCCGCAGATGGAATAATTTCAGAAACTCTGGCTAAGGGCCAGTTCACTCTTTTTTTATTAGTGGACACTAATACCATGTGCCCCACTTTCAAAGAAGTAGGATCTTTAATGTATTTCGAATTCTGCTTTAGCTGGCCGAGGTATTCAATTCTGAAACGTTTGAGCAAATCATCGCGTAACTTATTCTGGTAAATCAATGCTCATTTGATCGAAGCATTATCTACATTATCGATGTCTGGCACACCTGACATGGGTAACTCGTGTAGGAACATCGCCGGTGTCAGTACGATGAGGTCACTCACGTCTTCGGACAGGTAAGTAAGTGGTCTACAATTTATCGTCGATTCTACATCACACAATACAGTAAGAAGTGTTTCGTAATCTAGAGAAGATCTACCAAGTATTTTTCTTAAAATTCTTTTCATTACACCGATTAACCTCTCCCACCAACCTCCCCACCAAGGTGAAGAAGGTGGAATGAATTTCCAGTCTATTTTTCGCTCCACAGCTACTGACGCTATTTTGTCCCAATCGATATTTTTGAACAGGTTGCCTGTTCCCACAAAATTAGTTCCATTGTCAGAATATACAACTGCAGGTCGACCTCGACGTGAGACAAATCGTCTGAAAGCTCGCAGGAATGTCTCGGTAGATAGGCTGGAGACAAGTTCGAGGTGAACCGCTCTATAAATGGCACATGTAAAAAGTGTTATCCACACCTTCTGTTTACCTTTAATGTACAAAGGTCCTGTTAGGTCTACCCCTGTGATTTCAAAAATTTTAGCATGTCTTACCCGGTCTTCTGGTAAAGCCGACTGTGGGACCTCTCCGACCGGCGAGTCAAATTTTCGGCAATGCACGCAACTACGTACAATTTTTCTAATTGTTCTACTTTTTAAGAGCCAGAATTTTTCTCGTAATTTGTTCATCACAAATTGGGTACCCGCATGACCCATATTTTCATGTTCCTTTTTAATTAGTTTTAACACAATTGAATGATCAGCAGGAAGCACTATTGGAAATCTGAAATTTCCGTCGTCATCACGCTGTAAAATTCTGGACTTCACTCGGATGATGCCCTTAGCATCAGTGATTGGCTGAAGTTTGCGGAGGTTTTTACTATTACTGTTACGAAAGGACTGTTTTTGAATTAGTTTATACACAATTATTTCAGCTTGGTTTACTTCTTCCAAGCTGATGGGCCCGCTCGTTCTCTGAGGTGGGTCAACTCGAGCGTTTTTGAAGAATCTGTAAATCCAACTAACTGTTTTTACAATTTTAGAGAAGTCTGAAATATTTTCAAATAAATCGGTATATTCAACATTCGTGTTACTGGATGACATCACTGATTTTCTTCTTTCAGAATTTACAATGTTTGTGTCAAAATCACCATCTGACAAGGTGGGCCATGCTTCGGGTGGTTGATATAACCACTTTGGACGCAACCACCATTTTGATTTTTCTAGTTCTTTTGGATGACAGCCACGTGACGGTAAATCGGCCGAGTTGAACCTGCCAGGTATATGACGCCAATCTTCTGGATCACTAATCCTTCTAATCTCATTAACACGGTTCAAAATAAAAGTTGCCCAATTTTCCTGCTTCTTGATCCAATATAGAGCATTCATGGAATCACACCAATAAAAGGTTGTTGTGCCCTCCATGTTCAAATCCTTCTTTACCGTTTTAGCCAACCTTGCGCCTATGGCGCAGGATAAGACTTCTAACCTGGGGATCGTTAAAGATTTCACTGGGGCAATTTTCGCTCTGGATTGTAAAAGTTGGCATTCAACCTTATTCCCATTATCACGTCTTAAAAAAATGCACGTAGCATAAGCTATTGAGCTTGCATCGCAAAAAACGTGCAATGTGATGTTTTGATCTAATGCTGGAATCTTACGGGGAATTTCTATCTCAGCTAAACATTTTATTTGAGCCGCCCATCGAATGAATTTTTTAGCTAAGTCTGGGGGTAGAATTTCATCCCAATTAATTTTTCTTTTCCAGCATTCTTGCAAAATCTGTTTGGGGATGATCGTAACAGGGCTAGCAAACCCGATGGGGTCAAATATCTGATGCAGCATTGAAAGAACTTGTCTCTTATTTGGCGACAATCCTGGTTCTCCTTTCACATCTAACATTAAAGTATCTTTACGCAGGTTCCACTTTATCCCTAACACCGAAACTATTTCTTCTTTATCACTGCAATGTAAGTCAGGTTCAGAGTTCAAGTCTCGATTTGGCAATTCGTTGTAACGCCAATCCCGTAAGTCAAATTTTGCCGCCTGCATAATATCCTTTGATTGATTCATGAAAGTTTCTAACTCTTCCAGCGAATTAACACTGGCCACGCAGTTGTCAACATACACTGACTCTTTCAATTTTACAGCAGTGGCCCGATGATGTTCTTCCACTCCCTCTAAATGATAATTTATGGTGGCTGCAAGAAGAAAGGGACTGGCACTTACGCCAAAAACGACACGCTTGTGTCTGTATATTTTTAAATTCTCTGGGTTGCCTCCCTCCCACCACAAAAATCTGAATCACGATCCTGCGGACGTACAGAAATCTGTAAGAATGCTCGCCTAATATCCGCTGTGACTCCATAAAGCCCTATACGGAAGTTATTTAAGAGCTTAGGAATTAGCTCAAGATAATTAGGACCCTTTTGAATGCAATCGTTTAAAGAAACCACATTCCTTTCTTTCGCGGAGGCGTCAAATACGGGCCGCACAGGAGTAGTAGAATGTTCTTTAATAACAGCCCGATGTGGCAGGTAGTGGCACCCCTCTATAATTTTGTCATTGTTATCACTAACTACTTCAATTACCCCTTCTATTATCTATTCGTTAAACACATTTTCATATTGATTCAGGTAATCTTTATTTTTTAAAGTATTAACACAATTTTTTAACCGTTTTCTAGATAAGGATAAATTATCAGGGAGTTCCGGATGGTTCTCTACCCATGGAAGGGCGACCTCATAACGACCCTCACTATCTCTCGTAGTCGTTTCATTAAAATATCGTAAAGCAGATTCTTCATTTTCTTTTTTAGTCTGAGACAGCGCGGGATCTGTGATTCCTAGTGAATCAAGGGACCATATATCGCTTATTTTGACGCTATTGACATGCAAAGAAAGTAGAGTTTCACTATGACCTGACCACTCCTCCCCTGCAGCAGCGCCTAAAAGAGTCCATCCGAAGCGTGTATTCATAGCAATCAACCCATTAGATAGAGTTTTTATTTCCCCTGTATAAAAGTTTCCCGCATAATCTGCACCTATAAGAAGATGTATTTCCTTAGGATCTTCTTCATACAAACAAAGGTTTTCTTTTATGCTTAAGTCACTGAGATAAATTTTATTATTTTTCAACTCCTCAATTATCTGGTCATTTTCTAATTTCGGAACAGCTGCACAATTTTTTTGTTGATCCATTACATTTAAGGTACAATTAAACTTATTATGATATCTCGAAAATCAATAGAATATCTCTTATGATTCAATCTTTTTTCCTCACCTCCCAACAGACCGTGCAATACGGATTCCGATCCAATACATTGCAAATTCAACTTATTAGCGGCAAATTTGCTTAAAAATGTCCGCGATGATGCTGTATCTATAATCTTTCTCAAGAAATAATCTCTCTTATCCCTACGTGTTTTCAGAATGACAGTTTGTAAATATACCCTTTCATTAATTGTATTCCACAAATTATTCTCAGGTTCATTTAAGCTCGTACGCTTATCACAAGTTTGTTTAGAGTCCGGTTTCGAATTCTCATCACCTTTAAAACACATTACTGATAAGTGATTAGTAATGTTACACAATTTGCAAAAAACGCGTGACCTACATTCTGATTTTCTATGTGAACCCCTCACGCACCTGAAACAGTAGCCTAACTGCTTACATTTGTTCACCCTCTCTTGAATCGACATTGAATTCGCATGTAAACATTCCGACGAAAAATGAGACTTATTGCAGAAAATGCAGTTCGGAGTTTGTTTTTTATTTATTTCTGTCGAAATTAATTCTGCTGAAGTGGGCTGATTAAATTTACGACTCGACCGGTCAACGAAAATTTGCTTACTGCCTTCTGAGTTACGAGGATGCGTAGACGTATGTGTAAATGATTTTTCTCTAGCTGTTAACTGTTTGGAAAGAAAATCCAATAAGTTTTCCAAATTAAAATTTGCGGTTGCAATTTTATTATATTCCAACACTAAATCAGAAGGGAGAGATTTCAATAACAGCGGTGTTAAAATAGCGCTATAATTATCAGACGTAACACCGAGACTCTGTAAAGCACGCAAATTTTTTTGAATATAATCGAATAATTTTCTAAATTGCTTAACGTCAGCTGAACTCCTTAGAGGAGTCACTTTTAACAGTTGTTCAATATGTGCATTGACTAACATACTATTGTCTCCAAAACGACCCTTCAAAAGTTCAACTGCCGACGCATAATTTTTTTCCGTTAACTCCAATCCTTCTATCGTATTTAAAGCTTTACCCCCCAAAAATGACTTAAGATAATTAAATTTATCTACTCCATTTAGAGACGGATTTTCGTGAATCGAAGAACAAAATGAATTCCAGAATGCAAGCCACTCATTTAAATCCCCATAAAATTTCGGAATTATTAATTTAGGTAATTTAACACTAATTGTTGCTGATTTAACTTCTGACTCACGATCAATCGAGGTATGTTCCACCTTTTGTTTGTCATTTTTAAATTCTTTAATTTTTCTTTTGGCTAAAAATCTACACTTTGTTATTTTTTCCGTGTATTCCTCTACGCTATTTAAATCTTCCTCTAAGTCAGTTATTGCTAACAAATTTTCTATTTCCCAGTCAATGATCTTCAATTTTTCTGTTTTTTCATTCAAATGCTCCATCAGTAACTCCAACTCAGCAACATCAACTTCCGATTTTGCTAGTTCCGTTTCTAATTTCGTCATAACTTTTGTTACTGACGAACGCACAATTCCGCGCTTTTTCTTTAGTTTATTTAGCTCTGCGTCGGCCATTTTAATATTTCCTAAATAAATTTTCAAACAACTGCGTTAATTCAATCAAATATTTATTTACAATTCTTTATTATTTACTCTGAATCAACATGAAAATTATTCCCTACCTTCTTGGCAGTCCCTGTTCGGGCGCCAGTTTTTACTTTTCCTACCAAAAACCCAAAAATTTAGGAAACAAATAAAATAAGGTAAGACTGCTTACCTTTCTGAGGGGTGCCTGCGAAGGGGGGGCCGGTCCTAGATATCCGACGAAAAGACGTATTGTATAATCTGTAAGACTGCTTGAAGCAATAACCAAACTTTTAACTATTAGAATTTAATTACTGGATTACATTATCTTACAAAACTAGTATATACATTATGTACAAGAAATCAGTTTAGAATCATTAATAACTTCAGGTCTCCGATACAACGGAGCCTGCCACTTTCCATGCAATCTCAAAGCTAAACTAAAAAGAAGAGAGAAAAAAAAACAGAATGTTCACTGTCTGTGAGCTCCTTACGTCATCACAGTAGTGGTGCTCTAGGCGCCAAAATTGCAGCTGCAGGTGAAGTTAGTCAAAACAAATTGAAATGTTCGCGAATTACGCCACAATTTTGTTGTCCGTCAGTCAGGTAATATACGTGCTTCAATTTTAGTCTTCAGATAATAAGAGTCTAAAATATTAGTATGTCTCAAGGGCGGATTAAAGGAGGCGACCGCCCCCCTCCCCCACGAGAAAAAAGATATTAACGTGAAAGATCCTATTTTACTTCCATAAAATGGATGTATATGTCAATCTTCTAACTAACCGCCACCACCGACAAACTTGCATTAATTCGTCACTGGTATGTCATAAAGGACAACCATCAATGCATTTACATTATGTTTAAAAACGTACTGTCTCAGAGACGGCCCGAGGGGCGTGCGGGGCCCCAGGCGAAGCGCAAGAGCGGGGCCTCTTCTCTATCATGCCTTATGAGATAGCAATAAAATGGCCCAGGAGAGGGGCTTTAGGCGATCGCCTACATTCGCACCCCCCTTGGGCCGGCCCTGTCTGTCTACTATTTTACGTGTTGCTGCAGAATGAATATAATCACCATCATTAGTGTAAGTGGAGCATTAGATCATCTTTAATGAAGCGTTTGCTCTAAAACCATGGTCATTATTTTAGATTTCCACCGCTTGAATTTGGGCTCTGCGTTGGTTATCAAAGAAAAATTTGTTGGAATAGCCAATGTTAATACCAAAATCTCAAAGTCGAATTTTTTCATCATTTTACAGTAGTTTCTTTAACAGCAGTTGTTCAAAAAGCAAAAAAGGAAGGGAGGAGACACGAAACTCTATTAAGAATGCGCTACTAAATGATAGTTACTGAACCAGGTGAAGCCTGTAATAAAAGTAAAGTTTATGCATTTAAAAAAAATCTTTTATTGAAGAACAATTAAAATAGTCCTAAACTCGTTTAAAAAAATAATTTTACTATTGCATATATTTACGAGTAGACTTTGATGAATTAGCTGTTGACTATTCAACTAATCATAGGACACCCCGTATATCCAGTTTTGTCTCTCTAAATGTGATTCAGGGATTTTTACAATCCTCGTTATAACGAGCTTGCATATTTATATTTACAAACAAAGCGTCATTAAAGGATTGACTGATTTCCCGAGAGCAGGCAACCGACTAATTGGTTTATGGTTCACAAAAAGCCAACTCTTCAACCTGTGAAATTACAACCGTAGGCCCGCAAAAGCTGAATCCGTGGGGAAAGACAATATGATTATTACATTACACGACTAATTTTTTACGTATTTGACAAACAAACAACAAATAAATCAGCAAAAAAAAAAAAAAAAAAAAAGCTTGAGTACAGTGCTCCAGTCCAGTGAATAATAACGAAGGTCTTAGTTTTAAAAATTCTGTTGCTTCAGTTTTATTTGAGAGATTTTTATTTTTGACAAGTTTTTTTAATAAAAACACCAAAGGCCCGATAAAATTGCCTTATTTTGTTTTTTATTTCCTTGTTCCAACAGTACTTATGAATTTATAGCCCTTCTAATTTTATTATTTAAAATTCAAAGGCGTTAATAAATGATGAACCGATAGTAAATTACAGGAGCTAGGTAAAAGGAAAAAAAAAGAACGAACAAAAAAGAAAAGAAAAAAAAACTAAGAAGAATTCGAGTCCGCGTCCGCTTCCAAAAATAAAATTGAAGGGGGAGAGGGATTTGTGAACATACATATTGGTGTTTTTCGAGATGTTTGACAAATGACTGGCTGGCTGCGCGCACAGCCAGCTGTCGTCAAAAAAGGATCTCTAGATCTGTGGCACGCGATGAACGTTTCGATCGTCCGCCATCTTGCTGATCGTTAAGTCGAGCGATGGCAACGGCTGCCCTTTTTTCAGCATTGGGAAAGGGTTGCGCCTCAAAGGGTTAAAGGATACACGCAATATCCGAACTAATATTTACAAATATCCAACAGTTCACGCAATAGTTAGGGAAACTATTTGGGACAAATGTTCGGCAGGCCATGTGCATAGTGTAAATATAGAAGGAAAAAAAAAGAAAAGGAATGAAATCAGAGTACGGCGATTTCGAAAAGCAAGCGCAGACACATAAACTAATGACAGAGGTTCGCCTGAGTAAACTTTATTTTGTTATGCTTTAGGGAATCCAATCCCGATCCCGCGTGAACGGGATCCTGCTGGATCCCGAACAAATAGTTGCAGGACTAGTGTCGCTTAGAGGTCATAATTTTATAGAAAAGTTTAATATAAAATATGAACAACAGTTTTTTTTTCCTGAATGAAAAGTTAAATTGTTAACGAATTTTAATTTTTCAGTTTACTCAACTGCATGTAAATTTTGGTGTAAATTAGTTATTTGCTGTTTTAGGAATCTCCAGACTAAACGATGTTTTCCACTTTCTTCGTAAGACACTTTCGTGCGTAAGACCAGCACGTAACCAAGATTTCTTTTCGTAGGTGGCTGAGAACTCAACGGGAAAGCAATATAGTCAATATAAAAATCAATATAACACATTTTTTTTCGAAAATATTATATAGGGCAGTTCAGATTACGTCACAATTCAATCCTGGTAGACAAACGCCTCACCATGGCACAGTGGTTATGCCACTGAAAATGGTAGATGGCCGAAGTGTGAAGGTCCCGGGTTCGGGTCCCATCGCGCGGCTGTCGATCTAACGGTCTGGAGTTTTGGTAGGTTTTCTCCAGATGTAACGTGAATACGCGTTAGAAACCTTTGGAAAGTCCTCCTGCCAAGGCACCCCTCCCTTGGCAGATCGCCCTAGTGTAGCGTTGCCGTGATCACATACAATCACAATCACTTGGTAGACAAACATTACATGAAGATGAGGTTATGATTGGTTCATTCATGTTCCTGGTGGACAGACGTCACTTGAAAAAGCGAGGTTTTTTTCGGTGGAGCCCATCAGCCGTCATGTGGTTGAAATTGCTCTATAGTTTGTACACTGACATTATGATAATGGGCATATTTATTATAATCTGTACTTTCATGTTTTTTTCAATATTAGTTTTAACATAGTGTGGCCTGACCAGTAGCCGAGAGCATAGCGCTTTCAATTGGGAGACGGAAAGTGCCTGGCTCAAACTGAGGTCGCGTCCGTCGACCTAGCCGTTCGGAGTTTTCCTTGTTTATCTCCAAAACTTTGCGTAAATACGGGTTAGAACAATAGAAAGACCCCACGGAGGATATCGTCCGCTTTAGCCTAGATTCCTCATGTAGGTAATCGGCTGTAACCCCCCCCCCCCCAAATAAAAAATCAAAGTTAACATAGCGTGTTTTAATGTAATTTGTAATCATTGTTAGCTTTATGTTATACAATGGGACGGAAAAAAGATGCTCATGGCAGTGAGCACATTAAATTGGGAAATAATTTTAATTTATCCTCTTTTGCATCTTTATAAAAAACGCTTTTTAAAAAAGCATTACTATTATTATCATCGTTTTAAAATTATATATTAATTTTTGTTGTATAAGAAATTCCCATTTTTGTTTAATACTTATATTTTGATCGTTCCCGTTTTTAAAAGTTTTTTAAAACTAAATATTTGTACGATTTTGTATTTTTACCTTGAAGAAGTTGTTAGCTTTCTTCCCTTTCCCATATAACTTAGAATAGTTCATATCTGCGGAATAGTGAATAATAGTTCGTATAGTTTATTTTTTTATTTTCTATCATTTTTTCAATGTAAATAATGCAAAGTAAGGAATAAAATCAAAGAGGTGTATTCAATATTTTGGGAAAAATATTTATGTTTATTCAAAATTAGATATAAAACAGTAATTATAAATTTGATTAAAAAAATACTAAATAATATTTTTTTATTTTATCAACATGTTGTATGATGGTAGACCGACCAATAATATAAACGTGTACGTTCGTGTGTTTGGATGTTTGTGACTCAATCACCCAAAAATGGCTGAATGAAATGAAAATGACAAAATTTGGGATGAAGATAGCTTATACCCTGGATTAACATATAGACAAACTTTAATGCATATAGCATAAATAAATCTTTTACAGAAACATTCAAAATAATTCTAATACATTACGCTCTACGGGCATCTTTGTAACTACTGAATCGATTCTAAAACTTTTTTCACTGATAGAGCTACACTATTCCTGAGTATTATAGGCTACCTTTCATGGATACTTTGTAAATAGTTCTTTTACAGGGACTCTCATAGGAATTAGATTACGCTCTTCGGGTATCTCTGTAACTACTGAACCGATTCTAAAACTTTTTTCA
>JAWZYV010017643.1:0-33603 GCA_038373885.1 Cheiracanthium punctorium | reverse complement strand
GTTTTTAAATGTTAGTGTCGTCGTTGTATTAAAGTTTCGTCTCATTAAATGTTTAAAAAGATTAACGTCTATTTAATTTGGAGCGCTAGCTCCATCCTACATGCATGTCATGATCTTTATTCTGTCGATCCATTTCGTACAACTTAAGAGTTTGCATTTGAAAAGACGTCGTGAAGGGATACAGTGGGACAGTGCCCCCACTGTAAATGAACCTATGGCTTGCGGAGGTATGGAAACGACTATGGCACACAGGACCGGATTGAACGAAGGACAACCGGGGTTGTAGCTCCGCCCCTCCCAGACAGACATTTTTACGTAAAATTTCCTACGGACACCGAATAATTAAAAAGTAACGCCACGATTTTTATTTCCAAGCTTTCAAATACAAAGCAGACTGGTTCTTGCACGCATTTCGCACCCGAAAATGGGATCGAAAATGGGCATTGAATAGATCCGTTGCGAGCCAAACACCGGACAAGAAATAGAGAAATAGGCATTTTTTTGTTGCGTTAATAAAATCTACCTCTACCGGAAATCGAACCCTGGACCGGCTGCGTTAACGACGAACCCACTTCCCCCCCCCCCCCCACACACACACACAAGTAGTCGAAAAAATTCATTTTTGTTTGAAAAACTTATCGAGAGGCCGGCACTTCTTGGTTGCCCCAGGGCCCCCGAATCCGGCGTTGATGGACACAGTTTTCATTTCCAGTAAGACTTTCGATCTTATTGGAAGATAAAATGAACTTTTGCAACGGCAGACATTTGGTCACGGTTGGCTGTCTAACTGGATGTTATTTGACTATTCATCCAACATTGTCGAGCCAAGAATTTTGCAACTTTCAAACGTGCTTCATCGTTATTTTTAAGGCTCGTCCTTTAAAAACGGCTTTCCCATCTTTTGTGTCGTCGGTCTCAACCTGTATTGAATGGCAGTAACAGTAAAGTGTGGCACGATGCATCGGATTGCGCATGTCTCGCTCACTGTCCCACTGCACCCCGATCCCTGTCCCATTGTGCCCCGCAAAAGGTCACCCTTGTGACGACTCGAGTACGTTTCGAAAATTAACTTTTTTCAAATAAAATAAGGATCCATTCTGAATAAAATTTTACACTGAAAGCTAGAGTTGTCAGTGTACTTCATTTAATTTATACTTTCAATTTAAAGAAAGGAAATTATTATTAAAAAAAAAGTAAAAAGTATTTCACTGTGCCCCTCCCCTCCCCTATCTTTTTATTTATTTATTTTAAGAAAGAAGAAGCAAAAAGAGCTCAAGTCCCGATCCGGTTTTAACCCCCATACTGAATTTACCCGAGCTGAGTTCGGGCAGGTAAAACTTTCCATTCTGGATTATCCCGAGTGTAGCTCGGGCAGTTGGATTTTTTTTTTTGACATAATCTTTCCCGAACTATTTCGTTTTTCCTTTCAAAGACTTATTTACTTTTCTGCCCAGTAGAGGGTAGAACTGTACACGATTTAGGGAATTTTATATGAGAAGAGTGTTATTGTGTTTTAAAAATGTACAAAGGATCAAACTATGTATTTAAAAATTGACATTTTTTGACTCTCCAACTCGAAAAAAATTGAACCGGCAAGGGGTTCAATTTTCTTAACCCATTCGTGCCTGGATATTTTTGCGACTTTCTTCGATTTTTGCTAACACCAGAAGTCAATGATAAATTTCTGATGTCAGCTTTTTGAACAAGGGATGATTTCATTTAAAATCGTTATGTATAAAAATTGAAATGTCAACATCCTACTTGCCATATTAAAATATTTTGTGGAATTGAGGTTCAATACTCGCGAATAAAGGCTAGGAAAAATAAATAACGTTTTCGAATGATAGCGATATTGCCGTCCCAAAAAAGGGACGCTAGGCATAAATGGGTTAAGGGTGTTGATCGGCGAAACGAAATCTCCCTCAAGGACCTGAGGCTAGAGTGGCGTGATTCACTAGAAAATCACGCCACTCT
Organism: Cheiracanthium punctorium; assembly: GCA_038373885.1. Classification (NCBI taxonomy): domain Eukaryota; kingdom Metazoa; phylum Arthropoda; class Arachnida; order Araneae; family Cheiracanthiidae; genus Cheiracanthium; species Cheiracanthium punctorium. The sequence continues at coordinate 31,629 of JAWZYV010017643.1, read as the reverse complement.
TGGACGGCTTTTTTAATAAATTCAATGCAGCCGGAGACTCGGAACATTTGAGAATGTCTTTCGACAGATTGTGCTGTGAACAGACATGGAGAATGAACCTATAGGAGTGACGAAAGGGTCAAGAAAAAAAAATGTTCAACATAACGGAATGTCCCGATCATTCCAAAACCCTCTGCCCATTTTGCAAGGTCAATTTTTGTGTGTGTGTGCTCATGAATGGTGTTCTGAAAGTGGCACGAGACCTACAGCTCGACTGCCGATGTCAGTCCATAGTGTACAGGGTGTAGAAGCACGGTTCCATTTTTTCGAGTTTTGAACATCATAGGTTTGTTCTGAGAGCTCGTGATGGCGATTGCTCTTCGTGTAGAACACCCTTAAAGCAGGAAGGAAAATAAACACATTGCTTCCGGGACTCGAGGTATTTCAGGATGATTCTCTAGAAACTGCACTGCCCACCGTCATCAGTGAAACAGTAGCGTCCTTAATGAGAAACTCTCTGAAAAAAAAAAAAAAAATCCAACATGGAGTCGCACAGCAAACGTTTTCGAAGAGACATATCTTCATCGATTTTTGCTTTCTAAGAATTTTTTCTGGACGTTTCGTATTGGACACGGGTTTGTCATGTATGAACGTGTATCTTGTGAAGAGTCATTCTAAATATTATGAAGGGCTCGACGTAATGAGTTTATTCGTATTTGTGTACCGAAATCGAATGATTTTTTCCGAAATACGCCGTTCGAGACTAGGAAGTGTCCGTCTTTCCGTCGTCCTTTTGCGGAACCTTTAACGCGCAGTGTTCCCACTCTGGGAACACCAAACTCCGACGTTTGGACGGTTGCCAGTCACGAAGAATAGATTGGATTTCTATACAAATAGGGGCGGGTGACAGAGCTGCACGAGAATCCTTTACTTTTTGAGCAAGTCCTTTCCCGTCCAAAAATTAGTCCCGATTCTTTTGAACAGCACTGACCTCTGCCGAAAAATGGAAGAATGCGAGAACAGCTGGATAGATTGTCCCATGCCGGAAAAGGGCAGCCGTTGCCATCGCTCGACTTAACGACCAGCTGGCACAGCCAGTCTGCGGCACAGCCAGTCTGCGTCCACTGCCAGTCTGCGCCAGTCTGCACAGTGCGGCACAGCCAGTCTGCGTCCAAAAAGGGGTCTCTCGATCTGTGGCACGCGATGCACGTTTCGATCGTCCGCCCTCTTGCGGGTCGTTCAGTCGAGCGATGGCCACGGCTGCCCCTTTTTTCGGCATTGGGAAAGGGTTGCGCCCCAAAGGGTTAACGAAAGGTTTTTGGTCAGCAAGAAAGGGTCCGACATCCACCTGTAGAGCGGAACTGCGCGGGGTTCCTCGGTAGGTGGTCGCGCCGATTCACCGAACCGATCTCCAAGGGATTCAAGATTTGACTTCTTGACTCTCTCGTTGGATCTCCAAAGGGATCATCCCTCGCGGTTTGCAGGGGAAAAAAAGAAAAGGGGCGGTACGATATCTGGATATGTGTCTGAAAGAAAAGCGGGGCGCCCCTTTCTTGGGGGCCAGAAAACAGAGAGCGGTTACTTGATCAAAGATTCTAATGTCTATGGACTTGATGGGGGGGGGGGGGGAACGAGGTTCTATGGAGGATCCACATCCCCCTTCGCCACCTTGGCTCTAAACACGAGACGCTGGGCAGGGCGGATTAAAATGTTCTCTGGCGATTTGGCGTGCAGTCAGACTCCTTTGGCAAGAGTCGTTTCTCCCGCTGTTATACACTGCACGCTAGGGGTTGCCGCAAGTTGATCCGCGAAAAACAGTAGAGTTTGAAATTCCATGTTCTTTTCCTAATATTTTTTTATTTTATTTGTTGATTAATTGTTCTAAATATATATTTTAATCAGGGGCGTAGCCAGAAATTTTTCATGGGGGGGGTTACGACTACTGCAACTCATATATATGTATACATATGTGTGATAATGTAGTGAAGTATATACATTTTGTATGGCAAAAAATTTCTCATGGGGGGGGTTATGACCCCCCTAACCCCCCCCTTGGCTACGCCTCTGATTTTAATGCATTTAAAATTGCAGTCTAAAATTACAAATCTAAAATTTTTATTCATATCTAAATGCATGCATTTAAATATGAATAAAATATTTTAGATTTGAAGGTAATATGTTACGGAAATAAAAAAGAAACAGTGGACAGTTAAAAAGCAATCATCATTTGGCTTTTGTATGAAATTGACATACGATTAGAGAAAACCCTTCTTTATTAAATGTTTAGTCCGGGGTTTTAGCAATTAATACATATGGATTATAGATGCAGATACACTCTTCGGGTTTAAGCCTATAGGTTCCCATGGATGCAGATTGAAGCGAGGACGAAAATTGCATTACTGATTCTTGTAGGCTACTGAAAGATTAATATGGGCTAGCAATAATGTGTGTAACAACAAAGAATAATAACCGCTCGTCTTTGTAATGGTAAGAAACTAAATGTTAAACTTTGTGTAAAGTTCATTTACATATAATCTATATTTATAAAATGCTAAATTATTTTAATCAAGCACAAACTACTCATTCAATGAAAGAAAAAACTAATTCGTATTCAAGAACGATTTTTTAAGACTTTCTTTGGAGCATTTTGTTTCAGTGAAAAATTAATAAGGTAAATAGCTAAAAACTTAAAATTAAATGAGAAAGCGAAAAATGATAAATCGAAAAGAGCAGAAAAACTATTCGTTTGCATAGATCAGCCTTCTAAAATGTGTTCCAATTTTAAAGTTTAATATCGCTTAAAAATCACTTAACACCAGTCAAAACATTGTCTATGTATAAAGACAGGGGGAAAAAAAATTGAACGGTGAAATCTGGAAATTTCTTGTATTGTCAATGACATTTTGTCTTTTTTTTTTTTCCAATGGCAAAGGCAAGACAAGGGAAAGAAGTAAAACATTAAGAAAAAATAAAAGGATAACAAGAAAACTGTAAATAGCTGCGAGATAAAATTTCATGCTCAAACGTTGAATTTCCCATTATTTTTATTGCATAAATAAATATGTACTTTTTAAAAACCCACCCCCTCCCCCTCTAACACCTCACTTCTATTCCATAGCAGTGACAGAAACGGATTATTGAAATGCTGTAAGTAAATAGACTGCAACAGAAAAAGAATGTGGAAGCTGTACTGTTTTTCGCGGATCAACTTGCGTCAACAGCGGGAGAAACGACTCTTGCCAAAGGAGTCTGACTGCACGCCAAATCGCCAGAGAGCACTTTAATCCGACACGAGAGGCTGGGCATAGCGGATTAAATTGCTCTCTGGCGATTTGGCGTGCAGTCAGACTCCGTTGGCAAGAGTCGTTTCTCCCGCTGTTATACACTGCACGCTAGGGGTTGCCGCCCGCACCGCAAGTTGATCCGCGAAAAACAGTAGAGCTTCCACATTCTTTTTCTGTTGCAGTATATTTACATACACTGCTATGGAATAGAAGTAAGGTGTTAGAGGGGGAGTGGGGTGGGTTTTTAAAAAGTACATATTTATTTATGCAATAACAATAATGGAAAATTGGGAAATTCAACGTTTGAGCATGAAATTTTATCTCGCAGTTATTTACAGTTTTCTTGTTATCTTTTTATTTTTTCTTAATGTTTTACTTCTTTCTTGCCTTTGCCATTGGAAAAAAAAAAAAAAAAAAAAAGACAAAATGTCATTGACAATACAAGAAATTTCCAGATTTCACCGTTCATTTTTTTTTTTTTTTTTTTTCCTGTCTTTATACATAGACAATGTTTTGACTGAATTACAGTAAGTTGTATTTAAAACAAATAAGAAATCTTTTGCGGTTTAAAACAACAGTAAAAAAATTATCTAGAATTTTCTTTCTCATTTAATTTTAAGTTTTTAGCTATTTACCTTATTAATTTTTCACTGAAACAAAATGGTCCAAAGAAAGTCTTAAAAAATCGTTCTTGAATACGAATTAGTTTTTTCTTTCATTGAATTAGTAGTTTGTGCTTGATTAAAAGAATTTAGCATTTTATAAATATAGATTATATGTAAATGAACTTTACACAAAGTTTAACATTTACTTTCTTACCGTTACAAAGACGAGCGGTTATTATTCTTTGTTGTTTGTTACACACATTATTGCTAGCCCATATTAATCTTTCAGTATCCTACAAGAATCAGTAATGCAATTTTCGTCCTCGCTTCAATCTGCATCCATGGGAACCTATAGGTTTAAAACCCGAAGAGTTTATCTGCATCTATAATCCATATCTATTAATTGCTAAAACCCCGGACTAAACATTTAATAAAGAAGGGTTTTCTCTAATCGTATGTAAATTCATACAAAAGCCAAATGATGATTGCTTTTTAACTGTTCACTGTTTCTTTTTTATTTCCGTAACATATTACCTTCAAATCTAAAATTTTTTATTCATATTTAAATGCATGCATTTAAATATGAATAAAAATTTTAGATTTGTAATTTTAGACTGCAATTTTAAATGCATTAAAATATATATTTAGAACAATTAATCAACAAATAAAATAAAAAAATATTAGAAAAAGAACATGGAATTTCTAACTCTACTGTTTTTCGCGGATCAACTTGCGGTGCGGTCGGCAACCCCTAGCGTGCAGTGTATAACAGCGGGAGAAACGACTCTTGCCAAAGGAGTCTGACTGCACGCCAAATCGCCAGAGAGCAATTTAATCCGCTATGCGCAGCCTCTCGTTAATCCGACGTGCCCAGCGTCTCGTGCTCTACGAGACCGTTTCTCTGACCGCAGGTTGAATGGAAACTCTGCGCTCCATCTAAGCGTCAGTCGATGGTTGTTTTTTTTAAAGCTTCATTCCACAAAGTTGAGTGGGTGTTGTTTCCACAGAACCATTTTGTTGCTTTGTAACAGAATTTTCGTGTAAATTAAAATACAGTGAAATCTCGCTATGACGATATCCGATACAACGATCCATTTCTCTGTAACGGTAAAATTTTCCGGTCCGACGAAATTTTAATAGAGTGGAAACCCGATCTATCGTTCCCGTATGGATCGTTTTATTTCTTTGGTCCCTGCACAAGTTGTATTTAAATAACATTAACGAAACCCGCATGGAACGTTCGTCCAAAAATCCTTTTCCCGCGTTCATCGTTGTAAAATATTTCTCCTGACCGAAATGAAATCGACGTTGAGATGGATCCGAATGGCCTACAAACTGAGATATTTTCTGGTATGATTTCTTGGGTGGATGATGGTGTAGATGAAGAATTGTCCCATGAAGTAGACCATGGGGTGTAAAATGGACTGATTCTATTTCCTTTGATGTAGGCGTGGTGATACAAATAATAAAAGTAATGGCGAAGAAGCGGAGAATAATACTCATGAAGTTGAGACTGAGCCTTACACTAGTGCCAAGTTTATCAGACGCCATTACATTATTTGAAATTATAGGAACTTTTATGTGCAAACATGAAAACATAGAAAAGGCAAGAAAAATACTGTCGAAAAATATTTCGTTTAACCCTTTAACGCGCAGTGATGCCGCTCTGGGAACACCCAACTCGGACGTTCTGACGGTTGCCAGTCACGAAGAATCGATTGGATTTCTACAAAAATAGTGTCGGGTGACAGAGCTCCACGAGAACCCTTTACTTTTTAGTACGTCATTTCGCGTAAAAAATGATCACGATTATTTTTAACAGCACTGACATCTGCTGAAAAATGGAAGAATGCGAGACCAGCTCGATAGATTGCCCAATGCTGAAAAAAGGGCAGCCGTTGCCATCGCTCGACTGAACGACCCGCAAGATGGCGGACGATCGAAACGTTCATCGCGTGCCACAGATCGAGAGACCCTTTTTTGACGTCAGTTCGCTATGCGCGAGCCAGCGACGAACGTTCTCGCGTGCCATCGAGAGACCCTTTTTTGACGCAGCTGGCTGTGCGAGCACAGCAGCTGCGTCAAAAAAGGGTCTCTCGATCTGTGGCACGCGATGAACGTTTCCATCGTCCGCCATCTTGCTGGTAGTTAAGTCGAGCGATGGCAACGGCTGCCCTTTTTTCAGCATTGGGAAAGGGTTGCTCCTCAAAGGGTTAATTAAAGAAATTAAGGAAAAACCCAATGTAAAATGACTGATTTTTTAGAAATGAATATCCATTCATTTTCTTCAACTCCAATTTGTTTCTTTTACAGTTTGATAACAAATTAATATTTTTGGTATACTATATACATTGTGTGCATTATAAGCATAGTTTTATTCGTATTTTGACTTTAACCCGCAATCGTCGTTTTCCCGCATGCATCGTTTTTTTCGACGCACCCCCTGAAAAACGATCGATCGAGGTTCTACTGTACACTATAATTTCTTCTCGGTATAACGATATATCCTTCTAGAACGACCCTTTCAATGGGTGCGTTCAGTATCGTTGTATTGAGGTTTTACTATATTTCGATGAATTAACAAAAATTGTGTTTCTTTGAAAAAAAAAAAAAAACAACTATAAATATACATGCTTCTTTTGAAATAGAGCCAACCAAACTTTTATTTTTTTTATGAATCCGAATGAGGTATCTAAGCGAATGGGCCCATACGAGAGCCTACACGCTATTATGGAGTGTTCTCTCCGATGACAGTGACATTTCCGTGAACGACCCCCTCTCTTAAGCCACTCCCTCCTTCAACGACCCAATTTTTAAGGCACTGATTTTTGGACCCTATGCACTGAATGTTAAATGTTAGATAATGTTGTTCACAGGCCTCTCAATTTATCCTCGTTTTTTAAAAATTCCTACCTCTATAAATAATAGAGTAAAATGTTCTGCTTCTTCAACAGTTGTTAAATGTTCTTTTAGATGTTAAGGTTTCGTCTATCAAACCATTAAAATATTAGGCTGTGTAAATAGAACTTGGATGAAGGTAGGAATTTTAATAAAAGAGGATCCATTGAGAGGCCTGTGTTCATCTATCGACTGTTAACAGTGTTGCGGGCTCTAAGAAGGACCCCTTAACCCTTTGAGGCGCAACCCTTTCCCAATGCTGAAAAAACGGGTAGCCGTTGACATCGCTCGACTTCACGACCAACAACAGGGCGGACGATCGAAACGTTCATCACCTGCCACCGATCGAGAGACCCCTTTTTTGACGACAGCTGGCTGTGCCGCACAGCCATTGGGCCCTCTATCCAGCTGTTCTCGCATGCTTCCCTTTTTCGGCCGATGTCAGTGCAGTTCAAAAGAATCGTGAACATTTTGTTTACGGGAAAGGACGTGCTCAAAAGTAAAAGATTCTGGTGGAGCTAGGTCACCCGTCACTCTTTTGATAGAAATCCATTCTATTCGTCGTGATTGGCAACCGTCAAAACGTTGAGTTGGGTGTTCCCAGAGTGGGAACACTGCACGTTAAAGGGTTAAACCCTCCCTAAGCGACCAGACTCGGTTCCCTGTCTGAAATCTTGTTCGCATCTTCCCGGAAATCGAGTCGACAAAAACCCCCATTCCGAACCAGTCTCTCTAGTGCCAATACAGAAATTGCAAGTACACGTACACATCCCGTATCCATCTTGTAGATGAGAGAGAAGTGTCTAAGAAACGAGTGATTGGACTCATTCGGAGCAGTGCACGGATGGGATCGAGACGCACGAAAAGGGAAATGAGGAGAGGAAGTTGGGCGGTTACTTTGGGTTATCGGAAAACTTGGGCGAAAACCCCAGAAGCGAGTTGATTTTAGGACGGCGAATTCAAAATGCACGGAGAATAGCAGGATCCACGTTCTTCTGTCAGATGTCCAAAATTATAAGTAGACAGAGAAGTACTATCCGAGAAAGAATAAAAGAATGACACAATCCGAAATTTCTAAATATTAAAATTTAAATATATTTTGATGATGACATATGAGTCATTTCATAAATAACAAAACAAACACTGTTCTCTGGCATTTTTTTCTTGGCTACCAGGGATGGACGCGAGACGAGTCAGAGATTGACAGCTTTATTGCGAGACGAGAGAAACATTTTTAACAGGACGACACAGGGATTTTGCGAGACGAGACAAAGCTTTTGGACTGTCCCCCAATAGGGATGCCTATTGGCTACCCAATGTTTAAATTTCTTTAAGCGACCCCCTCTCTTAAAGACCGATTTTTCGAGAAACGGGTGGGGTTGTTCCCGAGAAGTTCCCCTGTACTAACTTCACTTGCAACACAAACTGTAGTACGAGACCCAGCAAACACAAACAGCTTCTCTGAACGTCTATTAACGTTCAGAAGACGTTTTCTGAACGTTAATAGATGTTCAGAGAACATGTGTGTGTTTGCTGGGGAGGCTTTAGAATGAGTCCCGTTGCAGAGAGCGTAGAACTAGAAGAGAGAGATGAAACGAATAGGGATTGGACCGAATAGCTGAATATTGGGCACATGGTTTAGGCCGAATATTAATTTTTTTTAATAATTTTGTTTTAATTGTGAATAAAATGCCCCTTTTCACATTTGTAACTCAATACTAAATGAAGACCGATTAAAATTCATTTTATATTATGGATAGGTACTTAAAAACACACAACAGTATATTATCTGTAAAGCTAAAAAATCTCTGCCACGAAAAAATATCTTTTACAAAGCTAAACACTCCTAGCAGCCTAACTACATTTTGAGATATTCATTGCTTAATAAATAGGCTACGGTCAATGGGATTCATCTGGTAAGTATACATCGCGTTTTGGATTTTATAGCTTCTCGGCAAACCCTATTGAGCGGCTTTTCAAAATGATGTTTGTTATGTAGGAACCGAAAAGATGCCTCCTACCCCCACCCCATAAAGAAGGTGGAAAACCAAGCCAAGAAGTGTCAGTCTGCATTTCTTAAACCGTTTGAGGCGCAACCCTTTCCCCATGCTGGATAAAGCGCAGCCGTTGTCATCGCTCGAATCTTGCTGGTAGTGAAGTTGGGCGATGGCAACGGCTGCCCTTTTTCCAGCATGGGGCAGTCCATCCAGCTGTTTTTGCATTCTTCCTATTTTGAACAGATGTCAGTGCCTTTAAAAAAAATCGTGACTCTTTTTTGGCAGGAAATGACGTGCTAAAAAGTAAAGGATTCTCATGGACCTAGGTCACCCGCCACTCTTTTTATAGAAATCCAATCTATTCTTCGTGACTAGCAATAGTCAGGAGTTTGGTGTTCCCAGAGCGGGAACACTGCGCGTTAAAGGGTTAATATTATCAAAAGCAAATACCATAGATTATGTGTCATTCAGCTTAAAATTCAATGACTTAGGATAATTTATAATATGAAATTAACATATTATTTGTAAATGCATTTAAAAATACACGTTAAAAATATTTTTTTCTCTTTGTTCTGAAACTATTTAGCAGAATATCTAGCCTATTCGGCCACAACTATTCTGCCGGATATCTATTCAGTATTCGGCTTACCGAATATTCGGCCTACCGAAAATAGGTCTGCAGTCAATATATTGAACCTTCGTACGCATAAAATAAACAAGTTCCTATTCCATTTTTATTAGAGACCCAAATGGAATGTCACGTTCTTCTGGAAACACGCGAAAACTTTTGGCATTCGAACAATTTCATTTTGTGTACACAGCCTTTCTTATATCTATGCAGACGATTTATTTGTGAAAAAAAAATTAAACTATGTCATCTGGAAAAAACTGTTTTAAAGGAATGGAATCCCCCTTTCCTTTCAAAGCCCGATGACCTGAAATGTGCCTAGGCATCGAATTTTGCATAGATGTCATTCAAGTTATTTTGGACACCTATAGCTGCAGAAAGATACATTTCAAGTTTAAATATTGAATGCATCAATAGAGGCAGTCAAGAATAGTGAGGGAATTTTGTTCATTCGATTAACATCTATTTACACAAATAATGAATAGCTAGACTCCCACTTTACTCAACTTCTTTAAAATATAAATGAAAAGAATTGCAAAACCGACAGTACATATCTGAAAACGGATGAGATTTTTTAATTTTATTTTATTACTAGCTGAAGTACCCGTCGTTGACGGGTTAGTACTGAATGCAAATTTCTAAAAGCAAGAACTTTCGTCAGCATTGTTGGAGTACACAGAATGGATGTAGTATGTTGCCAAAGTAAAGAAAGCGCAATTATAATTTTTATGTATTGTTAAAATATTACAGGTTAGAGAGTCACTAAGTAATATCATTTCATTCGCTTTAGTCGTAATTATGGGATGCGCGAACGAATATTTACGCATATTCAAATAATTTTCGCAAAATCTCAAAATCTAATCAACATTTTTTTTATAAATTGGAAGCCTAGAATTTAAGTTGAGTGACAACCTATCATGTCACCCAATTTTGTTTAATTCCCTGCTGTCTTTATTTCGTGATGCTGGAACAAACATTTTAGCATTTTTAAACGATTTTCACAAAATCTCAAATTTAATCAAAATATTTTAAAAATTCAACACCTATAAATTAAGATTAGCAACAACCTATCCTATCACCAAATTTCGTATTAGTCGTTATTACGCAATGCTTGAAAAAATATAACCGCATTTTGGGAGAATTTTCACAAAATCTCAAAATCTAACAAAAAGTTTAAAAAATTGGACACCTATACTTTTTGTTGAACAACAACCTATCATGTGACCCAATTTCATATCATTCGCTTTAGTCGTTATTACGTAATGTGTGAACAAAAATTCACTCAGTTTGAAACGATTTTCGCAAAATCCCAAAATCTGATCGGTTTTTTTTTTTAGATGCTTATAGTTTAAGGTGACCACCTATCATTTCACCCAATACCATTTTTTTCACCTTTGCAGTTATTACGTGATGTACGAACACAATACGCAGTGCGAAACAATTTTCGCAAAATCTCAAAATCCAATCAAGATTTTTTAAAAATTCGACGCCTATGTTTTAAGTTGAGTGACCACCTATCATGACACCCAATTTCATATCATTCTCTTCAGTCGTTTTTACGTGATGCTTAAACAAAAAAAGCGTCACGGACAGAATGACAGACAGACAAACTTTTTTTTTGAGGGCCGCATCGGATTCCCGGGTGCTTGAAACGGATAGAAATCGCAAAATTTTTGAATTCCAAGAAATGTACAGACAAAAGTCTAATTTTATTTATATAGATAAAACTGACAAAGAAAATCTCAGGCGTTGTTCTCACTGATTTTAATGAAAGGCTAGTGGGTTTGAGAGGGGAGTGAAATCCCAGAGAACTCTTAAGGGTGTAATGTCGAAGAAGAAAAACTCTTTTACACACATTGAAATAAACGAATAGCACCAGGGTCTCCCAAACATTCCAGAGGGTTCTTCCTAAGCTGCTTGACACACTGCCATAAGCGAAAAAGCTGTGGCGTTGGTAACATTTTCAGAAAAAATTCTGAAACAGGGATCGGAGCTGCACGATGTTTCGAAGAAGGATACGCTTTGCGAAAATGTTCGATGTTTAAGCATTTTTTCTAAGAGTTTTGAAGCGGATACCGATGGATCGTTTATTTCAGTAGGTAGTGTAGCTTGTCAAGAGACAGTTTCAAAATTTTTAAGCTCCTAGCATTATGAGTTTATGGGTACTTATGTATACCAAAATCACAGGATTTTTTAGAACAACACCGTTAAGTATTTTCGAGAAAATGGCCATTCAGTTTTGGTTCAAAGTTTTTTGAAGAATTTAATTTTTTAACAAATAAAAATGTGTCGAAACGTACATCCTTTTGGGGCCCTTGAAATGGGTGGGCCCCTGGGCAAGTCTCCCGGGATTCACAGACCGTGGGCGCAAGCTTAACAGAGAACACCTGCAGGCAGCGGAGGAATAGTAGAACGTCTTACAAAAAAAAAAAAAAAAAAAAAAAAGTCTCCGATAGGAACAAAAATTAAAAATTTAATTTTAATGAGCATGAATCATGCCTTTCAAATTCTCCGATGATCTGAAAGGGGGACGCCAGAAAAAGAGTGTATCTGGGGCGACCACCGGCGAAGCGCGCTCGGCCCCGTCTCGATCTGGGTCGGACACTCAAAGGGAGACCGAAAACAAATGATTTGGATCGTTTGTTTGGGCGCGAATACTTGACCCACAAATTGAACACGTTCCGAGGTTTGCGTTCGGAAATCTACCCTATCATTTTCTAAAACCGATAGAAACACCCCTTTCGCATTGTATGGGCCACGGCTCCTCAGCCATAAGGGGACCCGATGGAGACAGAACCCCCCCCCCCCCACACACACACACACACAAAATCCCCCAGTGCAGGAATATACCTCGTTCAATCACTGTTCATCGGTTCTTCTAAAATACCGCATCATGCATCGAGCGAAAGTGTTTCTTTTTTTTTCTTTCCTACAGGAAAATAAGTCATTTGTTTTTCATCCAGTTTTCTTCAAACAAAAAATAATTGTACGCAGTGTCACTAAGGGCGAGATTCAAGCGAAACGCGCGCGATCGAATCGAACGTTTTTCAGTCCCCAGAATGTTTCCAGTGCACAAACCTATCGCGCTGTCACGTGAACAAAGCACGATTGTTTTGTTTCAGTTGAATAAGAAACATGGATATATTTCGAAGTTTACCCTGTTCGACGCGGAAAACGTTCGAATTGTGTTTCACTTGAATCTCGCCCTAAGTCAGGAACCAGACTTCAAATCTTGATGGGGGGGGGAACCCAATGAGTAAGTCAGGGGGGAAAAAGTATGGACTACACTGTGGCGTTGTCCGAATCATTAAGAATAATTAGAACTTACAGAGATACATCTGTGACGCTCCCTTTTTCTGACCCCTCATTACTTGAATCGCTCCGATAACCTTTGATCTGGGCGATATCGTAAAGAATTCGACAAGAAGCTATAGATCTTCGATAATGTGCCGTTCTGATGTTATAGAAAGCATCCGTCCCCGAGTGTTTCGAGGGCTCTTCCGAATGGGACACTCTAGCGACTCGAGAATTTCATAACTTATGAAAATTTCAAGCAGCCCACGGGATCGAAATCTAACTTAAGATTCCAGCCCAGAGTCGAGATCAGGAGCTCGAGACAGAGAAGAGATCGGTTTCAGCCAGTGACCCGTGCAGAGGTACTTTCCTCTGGTGTTAGGCCTGTCAAGGCTGTTTTGTGAACCCAGCCATCTAACATATCTATTTATTTGCCAGGAGAGGACAGCTCGCGTCACTGAATGGGTCGTTTAGAGCTACGAATACGTCCTTCCCGGAATTTCCCGCCACCCTTTGGAACCTCATCAGAAGGTGGGGGGGACTTCTGAATATCGGCACCCCTCGGAAACGGCTAGCGACCGCCGAGAGAGCTTTCGGAACCACGGATTGAACGTGCACATACACCGCAAGTACACGGTGGTCTTGAGTGGTACGCCGGTATCGAACCCGCAACCTTCTGGTTACGAGTCCAACGCCTTAACCACTGGGCTACCACGGCCCCATCTAACCTATTCTACTTTCAACTCTTATGTGTTAGTAGGTGCCGTCTAACAAGTGTTTGTGTGAGCAAAAAGGGCTCCATCTCTTAGTTGAGGAGGCCACACCACAAAAAGGATACTATCGTCAGGGCTTACCATCAGGCCCTATTGCCAGAACTTCATTTGCACAGGAGTAGGGATGGACGCGAGACGAAAAATTGGTGTCTCGCGTCTCGCAAAACAGCCGAAAAGTTTGTCTCGTCTCGCAAAAATCCCTATATCATAATGTTAAAAATGTCTGTCTCGTCTCGCAAAAAAGTTGTAAATCTCTGTCTCGTCTCGCAAAAAGTCGTCTCGCGTCCATCCCTACACAGGAGCTCCACTACTTGTTTTATGGAGAGCGAATTTTTACGTAGTAAGCAAAACCCGGCGGAGCTCTTGGATAGAGAGGGGCGAGAAAAACAGGCAAGGAGCACATGATCATGCATGTTTAAAAAAAAAATCATATTGATTCTTACTTTCACTCCAAAGCATATATATATCTACTAGCTGAAGTACCCGTCCTTGACGGGTTAGTGAATGCAAATTTCCGAAAAGCAAGAACTTTCGTCAGCATTGTAGGAGTACACAGAATGGATGGAGCATGTTGCCAAAGTAAAGAAAGCGAAGTTATCATTTTCATGTATTGTTAAAATATTACAGGTTAAGAGAGTCACTAAGTAATATCATTTCATTCGCTTCAGTCATAATTATGTGATGCGCGAACGAATATTTACGAATATAGAAATAATTTTCGCAAAATCTCAAAATCTAATCAACATCTTTGAAAAATTGGAAGCCCAGAATTTAAGTGGAGTGACAACCTATCCTGTCACCCAAATTCGTTTCATTCCCTGCAGTCTTTATTTCGTGATGCTGGAACAAAATTTCAGCATTTTAAAACGATGTTCGCAAAATTTCCAAATGTAATCAAAATATTTTAAAAATTCAACGCCTATAAATTAAGATTAGCAACTACCTATCCTATCACTCAATTTCGTATCATTCGTATGAGTCGTTATTACGTGATGTTTGAAGAAATATAAACGTATTTTGAGAGAATTTTCACAAAATCTCAAAATCTAATGAAAATGTTTAAAAAATTGAATACCTATAGTTTATGTTGAGCAACCCTCTATCGTGTGACCCAATTTCATATCATTCGCTTGAGTCGTTATTACGTAATGCGGGAACAAAGATTCACTCAGTTTGATACGATTTTCGCAAAATCTCGAAATCGGATCGATTTTTTAAAATTAGATGCTTATAGTTTAAGGTGAGTGACCACCTATCCTTTCACCCAATATCATTTTTTCACCTTTACAGTTATTACGTGATGTGCGAACACAAATTTACGCAGTTTGAAACGATTTTCGCAAAATCTGAAAATCTAATGAAAATTTTTAAAAATTCGACGCCTATGTTTTAAGTTGAGTGACCACCTATCATGACACCGAATTTCGTATCATTCGCTTCAGTCGTTTTTACGTGATGCTTGAACACAAATTTACGCAGTTTGGAACGATTTTCGCAAAATCTCAAAATCCAATCAAGATTTTTTTTAAATTCCACGCCTATGTTTTAAGTTGAGTGAACACCTATCATGACACCCAATTTCGTATCATTCGCTTCAGCCGTTTTTACGTGATGCTTAAACAGAAAAAGCGTCACGGACAGAATGACAGAACGACAGAACGATAGACAGACAAACTTTTTTTTGAGGGTCGCATCGGATTCCCGGGTGCTTGAAAAGGATAGAAATTGCAAAATTTTTGAATTCCAAGAAATGTACAGACAAAAGTCTAATTTTATTTATATAGATTTGCTTTTAAAACGCTCACTCAAACATGACCGATGATATTAGTTTGTAGAAAAGGCGACTGAATGTTCACTGTTATATAAAAAAAGATCTGGAGTGACTCCACTCGACTTTTCGAACACTTACGAATAAGATCATGACCCAGCATTTTAATCAATTTTAATGGATGAATCATTCAGACATAGATACCCAATGGATGCTCAGTCGAATGCGCCTTTTATACACTAGAGCACTCTCAAGAATTCCCCCCAACCACCCACCCATAGGCTATGATGTAAAAGAAATCTTTGTCGTAGCCAGTAGGAAAACTAACTCCTCTACACATCAAAATACGCCGGCCTTACGATGGTGGTTTACAGCATATAGACCCAATTGGAGCTCCATCGAACGCACCGTTTAAACGCTTGCGCACTTACAAGATTTCTCCCCATAGGCCATCCTGTCCAAGAAATCTGGGTCGTAGCTCCGTAGAAAAACTGCCAGTCCTATACACACCCCAATCCATACCGGTCTTACGACGGTGGTTTATAACCTATAGACCCAATGGGAGCCCCATCGAAGGCCCCGTTCAGGAGCTATCGTGTTCAATCCCATGCACACAAACACACACGCACACACATACATTCATCTCGTAAAAACAGCCTAAATGAGTTCAGAAGACCTTCAAACGTGACCCTACACCCAGTCTCGAAGTCGAATTTTTTCAGGATGACACTACTTTCCTTATAGGGTACATGTTCGGAAAGTAAAAAAAAAAAAAAAAAAAAAAAAAAAAACACCTGTATATATGCTGAGAAATGCGAAGGAGGAGGGGGCATCGTAAGTTATCCTTTGTTGGGGGGAGGCTCCATGTTAAGAAATTGAAAATATCTGTTCTGAAAATACAGAAAATTGTAAACTCTGTACAGAGTACTACGGTTACAGAGAATACAGTGTACAGGGTACGGCTCTTTTTTGCTAGAAATTAAGCCCTGCCCACTGTTATTCTTGACTCATTCATTTAACATAAAGCCCCCCCATCCTCTCTCTAACCATGAAGAAATCCATGTTTAACCCTTTGAGGCGCAACCCTTTCCCAATGCTGAAAAAAGAGCAGCCGTTGCCATCGCTCGACTGAACGACCCGCAAGATGGCGGACGATCGAAACGTTCATCGCGTGCCACAGATCAAGTGCCGACAGCTGGCTCTGCGGCAGAGCCAGCTGCGTCAAAAAAAGGGTCTCTGGATCTGTGGCACGCGATGAACGTTTCGATCGTCCGCCCTCTGGCGGGTCGTGAAGTCGAGCGATGGCCACGGCTGCCCTTTTTCCAGCATGGGGCAATCTATCCAGCTATTCTCGCATTCTTCCATTTTCCAGAAGATGTCAGTGCTGTTCAAAAGAATCGTGACCCTTTTTTGACGGGAAAGGACGGGCTCAAAAGTAAAGGATTCTCGTGGAGCTCGGTCACCGTCAACTATTTTGATAGAAATCCAATCGATTCTTCGTGAATGGCAGCAGTCAAAACGTCAGAGTTGGGTGTTCCCAGAGCGGGACCACTGCGCCTTAAAGGGTTAAGTGTTTCATGAATAGAGAGTTGTGCCTTCATTCATGAATCAGCATGTTTTAGGCCAGTCTACAGGCGGGGTCGCCGCGACTGAAGAAGAGAGAGGAGAAAACAAGAGGGGGTCTGGGTACTGGTTTTCGTGACGTCACAAGAAAAGATGGGATTTGGAACGGTTTGCATTGAGTTCAATGGAAGAAATGGAATTAATAATGCCAATAAATACGAGTAGCTTAATTTTTTATGACGCTTTGAAATAGCATTTTCGTTTTACAACACTTTGTTCTTAAATAATAGTGAATCAACAATATTTTGTGTCAGAAATTAATGAAATAAATTGGTACTGAATTTAAAGCAGTTTCAGCATTGTATGCAGTATGTTTTGCATTTCGGGCTAGCAAATACATTCTAAATAATATAATGGTTACTCAATGTTATCATTTATCTAAAATAATATGTATATGGATTAAATTTATACGTTGTATAAGCGTAAAGTCATATTTTTAAGTAAGTAAAAGTAAATATATTTTTAAGTAAAAAAAAAAATTTTTATTAATTTTACTTAAAAACTGAAATACATTATTTAGTTTTGCTTCGTTTTAATAAGCTTTTTGAAAGATTTGATGTTAAAAATATCCAGATTCATAAATAGTCATCTCAAGCCATTTCGTGACGTCACAAGAGAGGATGGGATTTCAAAGAGTTTGTATTGAATTCTACGGAAGAAATCTGATCAATAATGTCAATAAACACTAGTAGCACGAGGAATATAATCAGAAATTTCCACAATTAATATTTTAAAAACTTGTACAATACATTCTATAAATAATTATGTTATACAGACTCCTAATGTCAAATTTTATTAGAAGCAATTAAAGCACAAAAAACAAGAAAATAAAAAGTAAAAGCTTTTATTACCCAAACCTTACAAATACTATAAAGTTTTTCATGAAAGCACTACAAGTGTTTGCTTTAGTTTTTTCTAGATAAGACTTTCAAATATCACATTGAGACATTTGAAATATACATAATTAAATATTTTTAAAAATTAGTGAGTATAACTCTTGAATATGTAAAACTGCCTAAATGCTCTCAGGGGTTTTCATGTAAAATATATTGCAGTAATACATATACTTTTTTGTTATTGTTGTTAGCATTGCAGTAATACATTTTCTTTTTTGAGTTAATTTCCAAATCTGTGTTCATACTTAATTTCAGAACTTTCAACAAATTCCGGTAAACCGTTTAGTTGGAAATATTTCTTTAATAAATACCTTCTATATTTTTGTTTTTCTAAGTATCCAGCAAATAGATTTCTCTCTCTCTCTCTCTCTTTTTTTAAAATAAATAAATCAACCATGAAATCCGCATTGAACCTTAAGCTACAGTTATTTCTTGTTTTTTGGTAATATCGGATATATAGGCTGGTAAGCTCGAAAAAATGCACGGGATAGCATTCGGTTCTAATTTATAATGCTTTCTTTTTACAGTTAAAAGTGCCCCATCTGATTTTAAAATAGCACCGTCTTTTAAAAGATCTTCATCTCGGAAATGCTCAATACAAACATACATATTTTTTCCTGGGGACCAATTTTTTCTTGGAATATTTTTAGTCCATTCGGCCCCCTTTTCTTCGTTTTTTGGGAAAAGTGAAAACATTTACATTTTCTCCTCTTTTGTAATTAGCTTTACTTACAGCCTGGGACGCAGCAAATGGAAGCATAGTGATTGCTAGAACAAAAGAACAGAAATCAATAAAACTAACGCAAAATACGGCAATTTTATATTTTTATGTACTCTATAGCTTAATAACTATTATCAAGTATGTCGTATTAAGAATAGAGATTGCTGACTTACCATTAGTATCCATAAAAGGCACAAAACATCTTAGTTTCTTCTACTTTTCCGTATGATTCTAATGCCTTTAACGGAGAAAAGTCCATCCTCTCTTGTGACGTCACAACACCTCCACGCGTTCAGTACCCAGGCTCGCCTTGTAATTGTCTACTCTCCCCCTCCCTTCCCGGGGGCTCCGCTACAGGTATGTCTCATCTTGCAAGAAATAGGGTAAAACGTTTTTCTTTTGACTGCAGTTGCATAGTACACGACGAGAGAAAGCAACGTCTTTTCGTGAAAGCATTCGCCTGCCATTTTATAGGCAAATTTAAAATACACCCGAGAAAGAAAGAAGCAAAGATGAAGCACGGTAATAGCTTAAGCTCAAAACTTACCGCGTTAAGGGTGGATCGTCGTGGGTATTTGGAATGAATACACGGCATAGGTCGTAGGTACTGCAACCTCATTTCAAGACTTGACACATGTTGTTGTTGTTGTTGTGTTGCAACACGTATTCGGATGTGTGTGCTTGTTCACGAGGAAACGCTTATAAATCCACGTCAAGGAAAGGACAAACACAAGGGGGCAAATGGCTTGGGGGAGGACTTTTCTGGGTATCTAGCGCGTATTCACGTTCCATCTGGAGAAAAAGCCATTACACATTCACGTGCGTTAAAATCATGCATTTAAATTGAAAGCATCGACGCCTATGTACGTTCAGTCACAACTACAACGAAATCTCAAACAATAGAGCTCTTTCACCTACGTCATTATCACTACGTCACATCTTAGAAACCGACGCTTTTTGGTCGAACATTCGTTCATTTGGGAATGGTCATGGGTGGAAAACGTGGCTTTGTATCCCTCAATATCCGAGTCGACCGAAAAAAAAAATTCAGTGACGTCACGTGAAAATACTCTATCGTTTCAAGCCATGAACTCCCAGCGATCTATTTTTAGACGGTCGCGAAATTTGTGAGTCGCTCGGATATTGAAGCATTAGTTTATTTTCCCAGTTTAACTTCTCGAATCATAAATCGGATTTCCCCAAAATACTCAGCGATAACAAGTTTAACCCATTCGTGCCTGGATATTTTTGCGACTTTCTTCGATTTTTGCTAACACCAGAAGTCATTGATAAATTTCTGATGTCAACTTTTTGAACAAGGGATGATTTCATTTAAAATCGTTATGTATAAAAATTGAAATGTCAACATCCTACTTGCCATATTAAAATATTTTTTGGAATTGAGGTTCAATACTCGCGAATAAAGGCTCGGAAAAATAAATAACGTTTTCGAATGATAGCGAAAATGCCGTCCCAACAAAGGGACGCTAGGCATAAATGGGTTAAATGAGAATATTTCCCCGTCTTATTCACATTTTTAGAAAAAGAGTTCCGTTCTTCACACCGCAGAAATACCAGAAATTTATGGATCACTTCTGGCACCCACATAAATTTAATAATGTGCTGAAAAAAAGTTGGGTGCTAATAGGTTAAAATTCATCCAATTTAGGGTTTAAAAAAAATCCTTTGTACACCCTCACAAAAAAGTAATCGAGTAAAAAGAGAAATTTCCTATTTAAATTTTGCGAGTGATTCATTAGTTTTCGAAAAATGCACATCTCGCCAGAAATATGAAAAGTATCATTATACATACCCCGATTCCTATTTCATTGCAAAACAATGTATAGCATTTGGAATCAGTGGCTTAGAGAAATTGTTCATGGCCGCAGTTTACGACTACTGCAACTCATATATATGTATGCGTGCATTGGCACACCCATGGAGGGGGCTATGGGGGCTGAAGCCCCCCCTTAAAGGTAGAAAGTTAGAAGTAAAAAGCTTTAAAAAAAGAAAATTGTCGCTAATGAATTATTTCTTTCTTTCTTTTTTTAATTGTCTTCCAGTTATTTCTAACCAAAAAAGATATTTATTTAAAACGTTTTTAACCCATTTGTGCCTGGATATTTTTGCGACTTTCTTCGATTTTTACTGATAACAGAAATAATAGATATATTTCTGATGTCCACTTCTTGAACAAGGGATGATTTCTTTTAAAATCGTTATGCATAACAATCGAAATATCAACATCCTACTAGGTCATGTTAAAATATTTTGTAGAGTGGAGGCTCAGTATTCATGAATAAAGGCTAGGAAAAATAAATAACGTTTTCGACTCATAGCGA
This sequence comes from Cheiracanthium punctorium, assembly GCA_038373885.1. Taxonomy (NCBI): domain Eukaryota; kingdom Metazoa; phylum Arthropoda; class Arachnida; order Araneae; family Cheiracanthiidae; genus Cheiracanthium; species Cheiracanthium punctorium. The sequence goes on along the minus strand of JAWZYV010017643.1, from coordinate 10,821 downwards.
AAATTCCGTCCCAAAAAAGGGACACTAGGCATAAATGGGTTAAATAAATGCTTACAGTTAGTTTACGAAACACTGTTAATCTCGGTTACAACGTCACTGAAAAGAGCAGCTAATTATTTATGACTTCATACCAAGTTACATTGCTTGTGGGCTTGTGTTCTATGCGGCAGTCAAGTGGTACCGAATGTGTATACGTTATAAGAGAGTTGTCACTCATCGAGGTCACTCTAACCGAGTTCAGCAGTATTTGCATGTCGCCCAGCCCCCCCCCCCCTAAACTAAAATCCTGGGTGCGCCACTGTATGCGTGCGTGTGATTAGAGAGTGAAGAAGATACATTTTGTAGGACAAAAATTCCTCATGGAAGGGGGGGGGGAGTCTAACCCCCTAACCCCTCCCGAGTGGCTACGCTACTGTATGGAATCAACATAGGAAGCTTTACTGGAATACTCTTTTGAGAACGTGTATTGATTGAGTGATCATAAAAATTCAGATTAACCATTTACAAGGCGAGCTCATGTGCAGAGAGTCGAAAGTACTTGGGATTTTTCTAGCCCCTTTTGTAGGATTCCTTCCTATAGTTTCCCTCCACTGTCATATCCCACGTGAAAATGGGAGAAGCGAGTCATCCACAAACATAGACATTTTGCAGGAGAATCCATTCATGATTCACAAAATCAAAGTCGGAAAACGACCTTACGATTCTTACGTTCCAATTTTCGAGTCATGATTCGATCTTTCTTTAACCCATTTTAGCCTAGCGTCCCTTTTTTGGGACGGCATTATCGCTATCATTCGAAAACGTTATTTATGTTTCCTAGCCTTTATTCGCGAGTATTGAACCTCAATTCCACAAAATATTTTAATATGGCAAGTAGGATGTTGACATTTCAATTTTTATACATAACGATTTTAAATGAAATCATCCCTTGTTCGAAAAGTTGACATCAGAAATTTATCAATTACTTCTGGTGTTAGCAAAAATCGAAGAAAGTCGCAAAAATATCCAGGCACGAATGGGTTAAAAGCGACGATTCTTACGTTCCAATTTTCGAGTCATGATTCGAGCTTTCTTTAACCCATTTGTGCCTGGATATTTTTGCGACTTTCTTCGATTTTTACTGATAACAGAAATAATAGATAAATTTCTGATGTCCACTTCTTGAACAAGGAATGATTTATTTTAAAATCATTTTGCATAAAAATCGAAATATCAACATCTTACTGGGTCATGTTAAAATATTGTGCGGAGTGGAGGCTCAATACTCATGAATAAAGGCTAGGAAACATAAATAACGTTTTCGACTCATAGCGAAGATGCCGTCCCAAAAAAGGGACACTAGGCATAAATGGGTTAAAATGACGCATGAAAGAAAAGTTCATAAGCCCAGTAGCATTTAGAATCTAGATGTATGGAAAAAATAGACATCCAATAGAACTGACCAAAAATCAGAAAATGCACTCATGATAATAGATTTCTATTTTGAATAGACCGTAGGGGGTCAGTATTCTTAGCACGGCCTTATAAAGGGTTAACGCATGAAATCTGAATTCAGTGAGCACTATTTCAAAGTAAATCCTTATGACCGATATTCGGTGATCCCGAAATTTCAGGTTCAAGAATAGGGATGGACGCGAGACGACTTTTTTGCGAGACGAGACAGAGATTTACAGCTTTTTTGCGAGACGATACACACATTTTTAACATTACGATATAGGGATTTTTGCGAGACGAGACAAGCTTTTAGGCTATTTTGCGAGACGCGAGACACTTATTTTTCGTCTCGCGTCCATCCCTATTCAAGAAATTTTTCCAGCATTACGAATTGGATCTTGGGTCTTTCAGAATGAAATTCTCCCTCCTCCCCCCCGTGACCTGTGACCGTGGGCATTCTGGGGTCACCGCCGTCACGAGGCCGCCCCCCCTCCATCCCGCACGCACACAACATGTCACAGGATGGAACACGCATCTCCATTGATAACTCGATCTTCGCGGAACCCCGTCACAGCACAAAATTATAGGGTTTGTGCAAAAGAGAAAAAAGAAGAGGAGAAGAGGAGAGGAGCAAATAGCCGCTCTCGCACACACACACACACACACACACACACACACACACACACACACACACTGATGTGCACATGAGAGGCAAGGCACATGCGGTACCCGCACCCTATCATTTGGCGTTGAGTCAGGGGGGAGAGAGAGAGCGGGCGGGCGATCCCCCCCCTCGTTAATGGAGGGGGGCGACACGCCCACTTCCCTCCCTCCCTCCGTCTGCGCCACTGCATCCTCTCCCTCCTCCTCCGCCACTGGGCCCACTACTGTTCCGAAAGCTCTCTGGGCATTGCAAGACGAGGCGAAAGGGGTGTTGGGGAGTGGGGGGTGGAACATGATGAATCGTCTGGTGAGGAAAAGCGCTCCGGGTGGATGGGGGGTGGGGGGCAGGAATGTGGGGTTGGGGGTGGACTTCTCCTCTCAGGCCACTGGATATTCTAGGAGGACACTGCGAAACCCAGACGCGTCGATGAGAGGATCGCGGCGATAAATACCGGTTAAGGTCTCGTTCATAAGAAGAACTGTTCTCGAAAGTGAGGCTCATTATAAAGAGGTTCGACCAGGATTGTTATGATTTTGCCCAACCCGAAAAAACCCGGGTGGGGTTTTTCGTAAAAGCCCACTTGAAAAAACTCGAAAAAAACCCCAACTGGGTTTTTTCAAAATTTAATTACGTAGATAATACATCGCTTAATATCAGTACGCCGCTTGTAAATTTTATAAACAGCACACTACCTCCCCCCATTTCTCCACTATCTAAGGGAAAAAAAAAATCAGACTTCGCATAGGCATAAAAACTGTCTAGAGTCCATTTTTATGCCTATCTGTATTAAAATGAATAAGGATTTTTTAACCATAAAAACTCACTAGTTTGAAAAGTTTTAATGAAGCACTAGTATATCACTTAACATTATGACTCATAGTCCATTGACTATGATTGGGGTTCCTATTGTTATTGATTATACATTTTTTTATGTATGATTAATAATTGTAATCAGTTCTTACTATTCATTTATCCATTTTTTATTTATAATTGAATTTCGTAATCAATTAGTTGCTTTAACCCATTTATGCCTAGCGTCCCTTTTTTTGGGACGGCATTATCGCTATCATTCGAAAACGTTATTTATTTTTCCTAGCCTTTATTCGCGAGTATTGAACCTCAATTCCACAAAATATTTTAATATGGCCAAGTAGGATGTTGACATTTCAATTTTTATACATAACGATTTTAAATGAAATCATCCCTTGCTCGAAAAGTTGACATCAGAAATTTATCAATGACTTCTGGTGTTAGCAAAAATCGAAGAAAGTCGCAAAAATATCCAGGCACGAATGGGTTAAGTTGTATTTAGTAATGAGCAAATTGTTTTCAAATCTTCTGAAACCCCATCCGTTCTTCTGAAAAAACTTTGATAAAACCCAAAAAACTTGATAAAACCCCCAAAACCCTGATAAAACCCAGTGGGTTGGGTTTTTTCTGAAAAAAAACTGGGTTTTTAACAGCCCTGCGTTCGACTGTGCGGCAAAAACCGAAAATCAAATGGGTTCTTCCGATTCCTTCCTTTTTAAGGAAGATTTTTTGAACCCACCCACGGTCGTATTATTTTTAAGAAAAGATCATAAAAGTGCCTGTATTTTTATTCCAGAAAATTATATAAACAATAAATGCACATACAATAATATATGGATTCATTTCAAGGTTTCGGACATGTTTTGATCGCGAAAGAAAAAAAAAAAAATCTAGGAAAATCTAACATTCAGGGTGATTGTGACTGAATGTGTTTAACCCTTTATAAGGCCGTGGAAAGAATACTGACTACCCACAGTCTATTCAACACAGAAATCTATGATCATGAGTGAATTTTCCGATTTTCGTTCAGTTATATTGAATGTCTATTTTTTCCGTACATGTAGATTCTAAGTGATATTAATCTAGATTCTAATGAAATGGGCTTATGAACTTTTCTGTCATGCGTCATTTTTAAGAAAGCTCGAATAATGACTCGAAGTGCCAAGTCGGACTTACTTCCGCCGAGGCCGCCTTTGCCTTTCGACCCTCTCTGTCCTGTAGAGGGGATCTGCCATCGCCGAGCGGTTGCCAAAGAAACAACAACAGTAGCAGATTCTCTAGACACTGTATAAAAGTTCCACGATTCCTTAACCCATTTGTGCCTGGATATTTTTGCGACTTTCTTCGATTTTTACTGATAACAGAAATAATAGATCAATTTCTGATGTCCATTTCTTGAACAAGGGATGATTTCTTTTAAAATCATGATGCATGAAAATCGAAATATCAACATACTACTGGGTCATGTTAAACTATTTTGTAGAGTGGAGGCTCAATACTCATGAATAAAGGGTAGGAAAAATAAATAACGTTTTCGACTCATAGTGAAAATACCGTCCCAAAAAAGGGACAGTAGGCATAAATGGGTTAAAAGTACCATTTTTAAAAGCTTGTTTTTGTGACACGCAGAACTCAAGGTACCGCACTGTTCGGATTTTGTTCTTCCACGCTTCCACGTACATTAAGCAAAATGTTCCTTTTTAAAGGTTACTTTCATTTTTGGGAAAGGAGAGGGAAGCTCATTCGAGACCCCCCCACCCCCGTGGATTCGCTACAGCATTCTCCGCGGATCTTGTTTTTCGAGAATTCGCCACGTGACCCGAGTCGACTGGCAGCGCCTCGACAGCTTTCCCTTCTCGATCATGCTATTGCAGTGAAAGGGGTTTTACAGGCAAAGGAGGCCTGATACGTTTCGTTTATTATACTTTATTTATTGATTTAATCCGTTATTAACGTGTTGACTCACGTAATGGTAGCCCATTTCTTATTTTGTAAGTCTAGGTGGGATTGTCATACGGGGAAATCTAATACACACTAGTGTGTAATAGTAGATTTCTCCGCATGCTAAAATGTCTGCTAAAATAATACAGTAGCCCCTCGTTATATCGCGCTTGTCAGAAGACAAGAAAAATAGGCGATATAGCCGGGGGAGGTGGGAGGGCATGATGAAATTTTACTTTTAGGATCGCATGTATTGAAGGGGACCAGGTACGCAAAATTGGGTCAAAAAATCGATTATTATTTTTTCATTGCATTAAATACTATAAAATTTTATCTTTCTAACGATATATTACACTTTTTTATCTGAAAAACAGAAGTATTAGAAATTTTTTATTTCCCAAAGGTACTTCATAGTTTATACGCCAACTAAAAATCTTTAAGCGGATTTTCTCAAAACTATGATTTTTACAGATTCGGGTTCCTTTTGCTCAATATCTGTTAAACTTATGAACTCAGTTTTTCATGACAGATATATCCTATTATATTACATACTTTAACATCGCGGTTTGTTAATATATTGAGAATTATTCATTTTAGGCAGCAATATACTGTCAAAAATGAAAATTTAAAAGTGACTTTCAGTAAAAAATTAATAATAATTTAAAATTTTTATTTAGAAAAAAACTGGCGAGTTAAAGTAAATAAAATATGTTATTCTAACTACTGTTAAAATTTTCTACTATTATCTTTTACCATTTCTCAGAAAATGGTACATAAAGTGGATGAATTTAACAGAGCGAGGATAGGGCTTACCCGGTCTCCTTAAGCTATTATAAAAATAATATTGTAAGTACTGTATTAAAGGATAATCACTTAAACAATAAGCATGGAATTTTAATTTGTGTGAAAATACGCATTTCATTTCCTGCTGAAGAAACTCTCCCGAGTTATTCTGATTTGATTTTTCTCTCATAACTTGTTTTTCAGCAAAAATCAATGAGCGAAAATTAATTAATTGTATTTCTTTTATGTGATTGGATTTATATTTTTAAAATGTACTGTATGCTTTTAATAGTAAAAAAGACAAAGAGAATAAAAAATATTTATAAAAAATATAAAAAGGAGACATAGAAAAAGCCCGATGTATCTTTAATGTACATTTTCAAAATGTACACTTTAATGAACCGATAATTAAATAGCTTGACCTCCGAAACTTTCAACAAACTGCGCATGGGTTAAAGAAATAACGTAGCACAATCAACAAAATAATTTTGTTATAGGAGCCACGAACGTACCAGTCAATCCATAAATTTTGTGGATTCAAACAAATAATTGGGTAGATTTTAAGGAAATAAATCATTTACCCAAACAGTAGTTTGGTTATATTAACAAAACATTTGTTTATTTTAACAAAATTCATTGGCTAAACGGGCAAAATGTTTCGATGAAATAACCCAATTCTTGTGTTAATTTAACAAAAACTGTGTTTTCGCTATTTCAACCGGATCATTTTGTTCATTGCACAAAATTTTTGTGGATTCGACAAAACATTTTTTTCAGTGTATCTAAAACGAGTATAAATGAAGACTTTGGAACGCGAATAAACAACTGCTAGTACGATGGAAAGTACTGTAAGTACTAGTACAATGGAAACAATAACTCAATTTTAAAATAATAAAACACGTATTATAAAAATGAAACAAATCATACTTGGATGGTACTCCATCTTTAGTATGGATATAAAAGACATTGCAGACTCATTATGATGCGATTTATGTTCCACTGAATTTAAAAAAATCTTTCACAGTCTTCTGATTGTCTTCGATTACTAATGACAGTATTACGGACTGAATGAAGTTCGTGAAATATTTTTCGTATTCGTGCTCTGACAAATTTCTTCAGAAGAGTCTATGACGTGTTTAAAGCAAGGTGCTGGTTAAAGCTGAATCCCTCTTTGGATGGCCCATTAGACGTTCTATCTAGGAGGAGTCTCTCCCTCGACAGGAAAATAAGAATCGAAACAGAACATTTTCAAAGTTTAGGGAAGTGGAAAAAGACGTATAACGGAAAGGGTGTGTCTTATGCAAACGGAGCATTTTTTTTTTTTTCGTCGAACAATCCGCTGTACAAAAATCACAAGCACAATCAAACAGCAATGTTCTTTTAACAGTCCGCTTAGATCTGAAGCTCTCACGAATGCTGTATTTCTCACACAAAATAACACACTTTCACTGCCAAAAAATCAGTGAAAATAGGCGAGAGATAACACTAAGGGCCCGATTCAAACGAAACAGAGTTCTATCGTTTTCCGTTGCGATCGCGGAAATTTTCGACTGATTCCTATGTTTCCTATTCAAGTGAAACCTGTCTATCGCTTTTGGATCACGTGACACTGAGATCGGTGTTTTGCTATCGCTTTTTCAAAAGCGATCGTTTTCGAGAACATGGCGGATCGATCGGCGGATGGTTCATAAGAAGATTACAACAACAACGAAGACTCGTTATTTAAAATTACGAAGCAATCCGTTGGAATTATCAGACAGGGAATTCTGCAAAAGATTTAGGACTGCGGAAAGCTGAATTTTCTCGCAGAACAGAATTTCTGTAGGGTTTATTTTCTGTCGGCCTTTGAATTCCACTCTAGCAGACACTACGATGCAGGCGCCATCTATGTTTGAAACAGCGCGAAAAAAAAAATAACGAATAATTTCTCGCTAAAATAAGCATCCTAGCAACCCTCCTAAACAAATATTCATACCATTATATTAAGGATGTCTTTGGTTGTTAATTATATATCAGAACAAAAAATATATAGTAATTCTACCCCTCCATTATAATTATAAACAGCTTCTCTGCTACAGAAAAATAAAATGTAGTAGGCAAACTAGAGAACAATTATTTTTCGATAATTCGAACAATTCGACATGATAATTAAGACGAACAATACTATTATTAATAATTTTCTAAAAAAAAATCTTCATAAATTAAAAATGTATTTCCATGATTATAAACATACAAAAAATATTAACCTAAACCAGTTAAAATTTTAAAAAATTTAACCTACAATACTGTTGGGGAAAAAAATTAAGACACAGCCTATTGTCCGTTGCAGCTCAAACATAAATAAATAAACAGTTAGTCGTCGCCATTAAGTTAAAAGTTTTTTCCAGAGAAAGATGCGATTTTTTTATTGGTTAACAGCGACTTTCTACGTCACCGGAAGTTGCGTTTTCACTCTGTGGCGATAAAGTTTTGATCTAGCAAACCTGTAAGTTCGATCGCCTATTTTGTTTCACTTTGAATACACTTTTGCGATCGCTTGTAAAAGCGATCGAACTTCCAGAGAGAAAACGATCGTTTTGGAGACGACCGATCGCGTTTCGTTTGAATCGGGCCCTAACAGTCTCTCAAGACTCAGCAATCAAGAATTGACACACAGCACTTTAAAAACAGCTTCGAAAAGCAAGTCAAACCACTGCTGCTGTAGCGTCAATATACAAAGCGTAACACAGCAAGCTCACTGGACGAGAGATCAACTCAGACTGAACTGGGGTCTTTGAAAACTCCAATTTATAGTCAACGCAGAACCTACAAGAATCTTCGAGAAAAGTCTATTTCTCGAGGATTCCACATAAAGCGGGAATTTTGATGACGTCATAGAAGAGAAATGTTAGATTAATATGTGACTTTAATGCAGCAAAAGCAGCTTTACAGGGTCCATAGAGAAGATCGCGCCCAATGACCCAAATGTTGCCACACTTGGCGACTTTTGGCGAAATATCGCCCCATTGGGCGCCAAAAATAAGTCCCCAAAAGTGAAGCCACCGAAGTCCTACACGGACAGCACATAAGCTTAAATCAAGTTTGACATATCTTTGAATTTGACGCACTAATGCAAGCCTGACAGTTCAACTCATTCTAAACTGGCAGCAAGCTTGCAGGAGTCAAGTTGAATTGTCAAGTTTAAATACAGCTTGATTTAAGCTTGAAAATTGATACTCGCGTGATTTTTCCTTTTTAAAGGAGCGTTGATGGCGCCATCTGTGAAAGAGAATGGACATTAATTGTCTAGCGTCCTAATATTTGCTGAAAGTTCGTAAAAGATGTGCTTTATTGTATATTACCAGTGCCATATTACCGGCAGGGCAAACGGGGCAACTGCCCAGGGCCTACAGATTTTAGGGCCCAAAAATCTTGCATCTTACACTTTTGTAATTTTAAAATAAAATTACAAAGGATAAAAAAAAATTCAGAAGTTAAACAATTTTTTTAATTATAAAGTATGAACAATGAAAATAATTCAAATTTACATTTGTATAAATTAATTTAAACTTATTTTTAATTCTTCGAAATGCTCTATATCAATATAGCATACCAATATGTAGGAAAATAACCACATTTGTAAAGAGAATTTTTAGCGTTAAAAAATAGCAAAATTTTTCAATTATTTGTTATTTTAAGAAATATTTACAAAAATGACTAAAGTGTTTGTATTCCATACATGTTAGCAACTGTGATATAGCATTTCGAAGTAACGTTCGAAGTAACTATCTGTTTCTTTCATTTCAGATTACTTAACACAAAATTTGTGTTAAGTAAACCCATTCTATATTTCCAAATATGGAAATTCTTCAAAATAAAATACAATTATACTACGAAATGGATTTCAAAATCAATCGTTTGTCTCGATTTTGGCCAGCAGTATTGCTTCATGAGTGTTGCGGTACTGAAAGTTTTAAAACGTGTTTTTTATTTTAATTTTGATTTTAATTTAATTTATTTTGATGCATTATTTTAATTCTGATGCATCCCGTGGAAAAATTAAAGAAACAAATAACACATCGCCCACTTATCAATTTGGCGAGAAAACAGCGTGGTAAGTCACTTCAAACTTTAGTCATAGCTGCACAAGGCTACGGTGGCGGAATGGATAGCGTGCTCGACTACGAAGCCAAAGGGCCCGGCTTCTATTCCAGCGACGAACACTCGATGGAAACAGATTAAATTAAATTGAAATTTCATCGTAGAGAGGGAAAATGCGCGGAAAAATAAATTACGTGGGGCGCGTTCGCCAGCGGGCGCCCCGTGAATTAAAAAAAAAATTTTTTGGAAAATTTTTTAAGCTTGAAATGTCAAGCTTGATTCAAGCTTGAAATGTCAAGCTTAATGCAAGCTGGGCAAGTGTAAACTAGAACACTTGATTCAAGCTTGCATCAAGCTTACACGATTGGAATTTTCAAGATTAATTCAAGCTTATTGACTTGATAAATCAAGCTTGATGCAAGTTTGCTGTGCTGTCTGGGTAGGACGAATATTTCCCGAGATTTCTAGAAACCCCATAGAAAAACAAGGGGAAAACCGAAACCTCCGTATCTCCGGTTTTAATGGACCGATTTGGATGCAACAAAAAGCAAAATTTAACTATTGGAAACGTAGAATACGAATTTTGAACTATTTTAAGCTCCAGAACAGCGGGTTGCCCCGAAAATTCGTAACAGTATAAACGGTGCTTTACTGTGTAAGTGCGCAGTGCATTGGGGTGAAGAAGCGCCCGCTCATTTTTCAGAGTGTTGAGCGTCTTGAGTTTGTTTCTAAAGTTTTTCGAATGCCCTTTACGGAGCCTGATCCTACTTAGACAGGGCAAGAGGTTCGTTGGAGGCCCCTATACTATCACGTGCGCTTTAACTTATTTTTGACGGCTGTTCCGTTTTACCGGCATCAGAATAAAAGGTTTTTAAAGAATTCTAAAACTGAATTCAAAAGGACCTATTTATTTATAACTCATTTAGAACGGGAATCTGCATTTAAAAGTGATTTTAATGTTTTTAAATCCATTTGTAATAGGAGCGCACGCGTGCGTTTATTCGAGGGCACGGTCGGAAAATTTCGCTTGCCAGCTAATTTTCCGGGTACATAAAAAAAAAAAAAATCTTAAATTTTCTTTTTTGCATCATAACATAAAAATGTTAACT
>JAWZYV010017642.1:0-31819 GCA_038373885.1 Cheiracanthium punctorium | reverse complement strand
AGGCTTCCAATTTTGCTAAGATGTTGATTAGATTCGACATTTTATGAAAATTATTTCAAAGTGCATAAATATTCGTTCGCGCATCACAAAATAACCACTAACGCGAATCAAATAAAATTACTTAATTACTCTCTAACGTGTAATCTTTTAACAATATACAAAAATTATAACTTTTCTTTCTTTACTTTTAACAATATGCTACTCCCATTCATTGTACTCCATACAATGCTGACGAAAGTTCTTGCTTTTTGGAAATTTGCATTCAGTACTAACCCATGAACAATGGGTATTTCAGTTATAATAAATAAATAAAAATATGCGTTACTTTAAACTAATATGTTCCCTACTTGAAATTTTTGGCAATTTTTTACCACTCCAACAGTGGCGGCTCGTGGGATACAGCAAGTACAGCCGGGCTGCACTTGAAATTATCAGCACATACTTTTAAAAAATTTATTCTACTAATTTTCCTAAATTCAGATTAGAATTATGGAATTCCTATGGTAAAATAAAAAAATCTCCAAAAAAAAAAAAAAAAAAAAAAACCCAAACCAAAAAACCGTATTGTGGCCAGATCGCTCATTCAGAAAAAAAGCACTTTAATCTTCCCGCAATTAAATTGGAAAAATCTTTGGTTCAGCCCAGAGCGCTGATAAGAAAATTGGCAGCACCGTTGCCATGACAACGGTTACGTAAGCATTTCCTCCGGCATAGGCTATAATGGGGGTACGCAGCTAAGACTCAGCTCATTCAAGATTTTGAAAGGTCGGCAGCACTTGTGAATTCGACTCACTGATTGGCTAGAGAAGTGAGGGAGGGGGTAAGGAGAATATATGTTCGGCAAACTCTGGACTTCATATTGCTGAATTTATCAAGAAGGTAATCCTGAATAGACACTTATGAATGGACAATTACCCATCAAAGCAGTATTGTTTTTAAGTAAGCAAGAACTGGCATTTAGAGGACATGGCGAGCGAAAAAATTCTTTAAACATAGGAAATTTTAAAAAGCTTTTAAAATTATTGATATCTGAATTAAAACAACGCCTTTTTATGAGGGCATCACTGACCGATTCGCAAGTTTAAAAGAAAGGAGGATTAATTTGACTTTTTTTTTCTTTTCTTCTCAAGTTATCGTTACAAAAGAAAATTCTAAGGAAACTTCGAATCAGACACATTAATGCTATTTTGAGGATAAGAGCGGCTGGTTGAAATTTATGTCCATTTTATGGAAAAGTAAAATAGGATCTCTTACTTTTCTATATAATTTCTTTTTTTTTTCCCTCGGTGAGGGCTTAATCCGCCAGCTTTCGAATTCAATAACAAAGATTTTTCATTCCTGTCCGGAGGAGGGGGGGGGGCTCATATGCTTCCGGCTGCACTAACAGTTTTTACCACGGGCCGCCACTGCACTCCAAGTTACTTTGTTAGGATATAGAATAGTGAAGAATTAATACTTCTGAAATATGCATAGTTAAAAAGCTTGACGTCGAAAATTAAAGGCCACATGAAATTAATAATTTCTATCGCAGTCATTTACATCATAATCAAAATAAATTAGCACTTTCTTGAAATAGGTATTCTGTATTACCCATTTTAACATTCTTTCATAAAATGAAACTTTTCTGCTGAACCACTACGATTATGTAGTAAATCGAGCATCGCGGTTTCGTTCGTTTTCTAACTACATTATGTATCAACAAATTTGATGCAATACACCGATTATAAAACACTTTCCTATAAAAGAGCAAAGAAGAGAATATAGCGATTTTAAACAGTTTCAAACGCAATGTTATTAGCTATTATTATATTAATTTGAATGTGAAAGAAAAAAATTAAATGTAAATAACACCAAATATAATTTGATAAATATTCACTGCTGGGTATAGTACAGTGGAGCTCGCTTATAACGAACGTGAAGGGGCCGCGATATTAGCTCGTTATAACTGAGTGCTCGTAAAAAACGCTGATTCATGAAAAAAATTATAAAAACTCGTATATTCTTAATAAATTACCTAATTTATTTATAATTAAATTCTATTTCTTGAAATGTTATTCTTTAGACATATTTAGCAATGAAATCGTAAACTGCAAAAGGAAAAAATAAATAAAATAACGTATTTTTTAAAGCTATATTCAAAAAAATATTTTTAAAAACTTATTGAACTGACTCGCATGTTCTAAAAATTGACTCTTACTTTTATTCATAGTGAGTTAACCTGACTTGCAGATTTTTAAGTCCAGCGCAAACACTGAATGGGAGAGTGGACGAAAGATCATGAAAATAGCCATTTTCAGAAATTTTTACAAAGCTATATTAATACACCCACTCCCACTTCAAACTTGATTCATACCTTTTCTAAAGCTTAAAAATAAATGTTTTATCATATCTTAATACCGTGTTTACTCGCGTAATAGTCGCACCCCCCTTTTGAAGCAGAAAAAAAAATAGCTTGAGAGTTATAGTATAAATTTGCTTAGTATAAATACTAAGCAAATTTGCTTAGTATTTATACTACCTATCAATATATTCAGTTTTTGAAACCAATGCAAAAGTAGTCAGAAATGACACATGCTTCTAACTGAGAACACAGCGAAAATTGTATACAATTCCCCCAATTTGAATGACTAATATCCTTTAACGCATTAGAAGACAAAATATGGGGTAAAGAGAATTAAAATATGCCTTTATTTTAATTCATTCTGTAAAAGGTTAATAAAAACATCATATGACAAAATGAGTATCAGATTTTTTGTGCAAACCGTACCACTTTCTGGGAGTGTGAGCCAAAAAAAAAAAAAAAAAATCATGGAGAACTCTTTGAAGTATTTGGCTGTGGAATTCCATCTTTGAAATCGTTTTCTAAAGGTTTGATAAATGGCACTAATTTTTCATTTATTGCAGTGCGCAGCTTTTAAGGAAAAAAAAATTGAAAAATTCCGAATTTATATCGCATTTATCTTATTTTGACTTGTGTCCATCAAAGGGCTGTTATGCAGTTTTGTTTTTTGAACAACACCCTTATTACAACGTTAATAAAGTGCTTTAAGAAAGTAAAGCCAGAGTATTCTTTCATATACCGATCAAGTCCCTTTTGCAGTTGAAGGAGAGCTTCCGGATAGGATAATAGACATCCATTAATCTTTTGACTTTTGACCATCCGTATGTGCGACTGTGCGGCAGATGTTTTTTTTTTCTTTTCCTCCCCATCCCCCGCCTCCCTGAAGCGCAGGTTTGGAATTCGATGAGTTGGGCTATAACCGTCTGCCGAAGACAGAAGGTAATCGGGAATTAGAGCAGGATGCAATAATAGTAAATAGTAATACAACCCCTAATTCTCGACTCTCTTAGACCCAGAGCACACAATGGTTAATGACCGTTATTTGGTTTTCGATCTTTTGGGATTCGGTCAGTTGTGGGTATAACCTTAAAAAACATCAGTTACAATTCCAATTCAGTACTAGCATAGTACTTTAATTTCATTGTTAAAATTATTACTCCTAGTTAATTTATCCAAAAGCAAACCATGATTGATTATTATTGATTTTTATATTTTTCCTCTATAATTTAGTAATTATTATTTTAACCATTTTTTCATTTATAATTGATTTTTGTAATCAGTTAATTGCTTTTAAGTTGTATTTAGTAAAGGTTTGAAAATTTTTTCAAACATTCTGAACCTCCATTCCTTTCCTTGATAAAACCCTAAAACCCCCAAATCCATGGGGAAAAAAAACCAGTGAGTTTTGTTTTCTGGGAAAAAAAGTGTGTTTTTAACAACCCTGTGACAAAGGGAGGATTTTTGTATTTCTTCAAGGGTCCATAAGTTTTTATGTATTTTTTAGAACTAGGTTAGTATCAATATGATGCATGATGCCTCCCTTTCTATTTTGTTGGATGCAGGTTAAAGATGAAGTGCAGTCACAGTCTGGGGTGGTTTTTGAGGAATTTATTCCTTTGCACTACAGAAGTCAGCTAGTGAATGGTGTGAATTATTTTATCAAGGTAAGTACAGCACAAGTATCTCTCTATTCTAAAAAAAGTAACGGGCAGCGGGTGCTGACACCCCCGCTGTCAAAAGCTTGTTCTACTATCTCCTCCAAAACCGTGGGAATTTGAGTTTCGACAAAGGTGTCCACGGATTTTTAAATTCTGCGAAAGCCGGTAAGCTGACTTAAATTTCAAAATTCCAATTATATTAGAAGATATTAATTAAAAACTGAAGAAATAAATCAGTAGATGTGTTTTAAGAGTTCACCATCAGTAGATAGAAAAGGAGAGTTCTGCCCCACGCGCAGGCGTTCAGGCGGCGTGCGGCACAGTACGCAAGAAGCAGACTGCTGGGAATTTTCCCCTTCTTTTCAATGATGCTTAACTGTTGAGCTGTGGGAAAGAGTAAGTATGGATTAGGATTTTCTTTATAAATATTTTTTTGCAGATTAGTGGAACTTAGCATTATTTCAAAAATTGTAGGTTTCTTTGAGCGTGAATTATTATTCCTAATTAGTGAGCTTATTATTTTTTAATTGTATATTTAATGAATAGTTGTTTCACATTTTTTTCTTTGAAATTAATTTTTTTATGCATGTTACAAATAGTGTTTAGTATAACTTGATTTATGTAATTAAAAAAAAAATTTTTTTACTTTATGTGCAATAAAGGTTTTTAGATTTACTATGAAAGTAAAGTTTTATACATTAATCAAAATTTTTAGTAGTATTTTATTGATACAATTAACGAACTTTACGTTTGGTTTTATAGATTTTGAAATTAATTAAAATCATATTTTTAGTAATATTTTATTTGTACTAAGAAACTTTTTTTATGCATGTTACAAATAGTATTTAGTATAAGTTGATTTGTGTTTTTTTTTCTCTTATGTGCAATAAAAGTTTTTAGTTTTACTATGAAAGTAAAGTTTTTATACAATAATCAAAAATTTTAGTAGTATTTTATTGATGCAATTAACGAACTTTGCGTTTGGTTTTTTATAGATTTTGAAATTACTTAAAATCGTATTTTTGGTATTTTATTTATACACATGAGAATTTTTTTCAGACATATTACAAATTATAAGTAATGTTCAGTGTAACTTGATTTATATATTTTAGAGTTCTAATACGATATACAACAAAATTTTTAGTTTTACTATGAAAGTGACGTTTTCACACATTAATCAACATTTTAGTGGTACAGTTAACGAACTTTACTTATTTTATGGAAAAGTGGGTATAGGTTTAACTAACAATTACCTTTAAAATTGCGTGTGGATGACACTATTGATCGAAACTTGGGCTATTGAAGATAAATATTCAAGAACAGTTTTAGAATATTAAGACACAATTTATATCGCGTGTACAGTACTACATCAATAAACACTTTATACCACGTTTACACAAATACATTCTTGGTATGGAGGAATTTAATAAAGAATACGTTTCAACTGAGAAAATGAAATGATAGTTTCAAACCTAAAACCTTTCAAATTACAAAGAATTACAATAAACACAAATTAATTTATCGGAAAATAAGGTCTTACTGATATTTGAATCCATATTTTCTACTGCAAATTTCTTGAATGATGCAAAGCAAGCTAGCAGATCAGGAAAATAGAGCAATGATTTAAAATACATTAGCTCTACTTCCCCTCTCAGCTACCTATTTCATAGCATCATCTTAATTAATTTAAAATATTTTCGCTGGCATAAGAGAAAAATAGACATAACATTTAGAAACTAAATACTAATAAAATAGCAATTCCTCATACATTTTACGCTTTAAGAGTACTTTTTTCTTATAAGAAAGGATGAATTAATTGATTCACTTTAAATTAATACCATTATATCAATCTATAATGAAAATATCCGATTCTATAGCTAGCAAGCGATTAATCTACCAATTTAATATAATTTAGAATGCAAAAATTGTAGACATTTACTTAAATACAGGTTACATACCTGCTTTATTTTCTATTACAAGAGATAACTTTAAGCATAGTACATGCAAATATTTCCCTTAAACCAAAGTTTTTACAAACGGAATGCATTAATAAGCAAGGTAAATTAGTATATCTTAACCCATTACAACCTTAATGTTTCAGGAAACATAGTGAAAACCGCAATTAAATCAGACATATATTTGATTGCTATGATAGACAGGTACTCAAAGTACTTTTTCACGAAAACAGAACTATAATTAACATAAAAGTTGATTTAAAAATACCAAAGTTAAGCTACAACGATTAATGTATTTTATATAGTTTAGGAAAATAATGAATCATTAATTTCTCTGAAACAAATAGCAAAGACTATTATACTATAGAACGAGAAGCACTAAAACAAATTATTTTTAGGAGTTTTGCAGAACAATACAGTAAAAGTATAAATTATATGCGTTGCACAATACTATACTAAGATAAATGAGTAAGAATGAGCCTGGATTTTTTTATGAAATAGGCATTTACTACTGAAAAACATTATCTAATTTTAACAACTACATTGGAATATTGTATAGGATATCTATTGAACAAACGCTATACTTCTACTAAATATATTATGATTATTTTAATATTAAAACTAGGGTTAAGATTCTTCACTTGCGATGAAATGCACTCAATTTTTTTATATACTTAATTCTTACAAGCATGTATACATCCTTTTGATAAATTCATAAACTAAAATTTTTATTTTTAATAAAGTCATAAACTGAAATTATTAATTAAAACCTGCTAATAAATTAAACTTATTAAAATTTTTATCTTAAAAGATAGCTAACATAACATACATCAAAAAAGATATAAGCAATTATAATACCTCAAAAATACCGGACAACACTCTAGTTCCATGGGGTTAAAACTGCATCTTAATTCCTCTGTACAATGGACAAGGGTCCGTCGCAGAAGAAATTAGCTATACAACCTACAAACTCTAAAAATTTGATTGCAAATGAAGAAAATCAACTTGTTTTCTCTTATCAGGCATGAGTCATAGTACTGATAATGTAAGAGATGAGGAAGTGACATGCGCAGAAGTCACGTGATAGTGACGTGTACAAATATGTGTTGATTCAATATCCGCTAGGTTTGCTAGCAGGATGAACTATTTACGTTTGGTGGCAACTCTCTCTAGCAGGCTAAGACATGCTAGATGGTGCAATATCAACATGATTGAGAAAGTTTTAAGGTAGAGGGCGCTAGGGTGATCACATGATTGTTTTGAAGCAATAGGAAGACAGTAGCTTAGTTAGATAAAGTGACCAGATGCGTGTTGCGAAACCCACTTAAGCTGTGTGCGCCTATACTTTAGACGTGCGTTTGAACATTTTATTGATTTTTCATAGACTTTAAAAATGTCTTTGCTTGAATTGATCAAAACTAACTTTCATAATTCAATGGTAAACATTGAATACCGTCCTGAGTTTTATACTCAAAGTGATGCTGATGTATTGTTGCAAGAATTGTTACAAATGGCTTCACCTGCAAAAGTAATTCCTTTCCGGGTCGAGGTAATTTTATTTTCACTGCTTTGCGCCTAAAGGCAGTTGTAACAATTCTTGCAGCAATACATCAGCATCACTTTGACTATAAAACTCAGGACTGTATTCAATGTTTACCATTGAATTATGAAAGTTATTTTTGATGCCTGGGGCAGAACTCTCCTTTTCTATCTACTTAGAAATAGATGCAAAAAGTGATTTTACATGGCTGTGCGAAATTTCAAATTTTTACGTTAAGTAGTTTAATTTATATTAAATAAAATGTGTTATTTTCCTGAGTTAAGGGACCATATATAAATTTATTATGGTCCCTTAAATTGTCCTTAAAAAATTGCGTAAAATAAACGTAAATTAGATTTCTTTTGTGCAAAAGCAGTAAAAGATAGCGGTATTTTAAAAAATATCAAACTTTGAAGCAAATTTATATATATATATAAATTTTGTTTTTGTTCTTTTAAAGTAATTCATGATTCCCTTATAGTCAATTTTTTTTTTCACATTATTAATATGTAAGTGCAACAGAAACTAGTATTAATATGTAATTTACTAGTATTAATATGTAATTTTTTTGCACTAGTATTAATATGTAAGTGCAACAGAAAAAATAATTGGTTTGTTACTGATGGTCTTTCATTGTTTTTTTTAATCCTTAAAATGGAAAAAAAAATTTTAGTTTGTGAACAACTATTTGATGTCTGATAAACTATTTAGGCTTAACATAAATCTATTTTATTATGCGTGGTTAAAAGTCCATTCTTTAAGCTTTCCTATAAGAGCCCTATCTGATCTTCCTGTGAATTCAAATAAAAATTCTACTGCTTTTAGGAAATGAGTCTAAAATGATGATTTTTTACACATCGGCGGACTAAACAAATGGCTATATCTCAAGAACAATTTTTTAAAAAGAAATTTAAAAAAACAATGTTTTGGGATACACAAGATATGCACATATTACCTACAAAAATCTCATGAAAATCAAAAATGGTGCATCACAACCCATTTGTTGATTTAACATGGAATGACCCATGTACAAATTTTGTATTTGTGAATGAAACAAAATTTTGTGCATGAAACAGTTAATTCATTCTGAATCACTTTTTTTGTGTGCGTGTTTTCAGGTGCGAGGAGGTCCTGACAAACACCTTCACCTGCGTGTCCATAAAAGTTTCAGCGGAGAAGTGAAACTCGCTGCATTCCAGCTGGACAAGACACTGGAGGAAGAATTAGCTTATTTCCAGTAAAAGATTGATTGTTTCTGTGGGTTTCATGAGTGGCTTTTGTTTAATGCAATTGTATGTATAATTCCTGTTAAATAAAATATATTTTGATATTTCTATGGTTTAAAGTTGTGTTTTCAGATTTTTTTTTTTTTTTTTGCCAAATTCCAGAATAGAATAACTCAAACTAGCTGAAGTACCCATTCTTCGCACGGAATGGATATTGTTAAACCAACTAATACAATACAAATGGAAAATAGATAAATTATATTAAACATATTCTGGTTATAGCCCAGGCAAATAAGACCAAATTAAAACGTGCTGCCCGAAAAATGGTGTAGAGCTGGAGATGATTTTAATCCACCGTTGGCATTCCAAGTAAGTGCTGGGTGGATTTTGCGAAGTAAATTTAGGTGGGCTTCACTTTTAGGAGCCAAAAAACCGCGAAATTGGCACTTTTTTCAGTTTTTCGCATATACCTTGAAAATGGTGCATCGTACCGCAAAGTGATTTGTTACAAAATTAAAGAGCATAAAATCCCGCGTCTAATGAGTCCTTAAAAGTTAAATTCGGTTCAGCGGTTTAGCCACAGTCGATTGTCTTAAATGGGCATTTTTTGCCAACTTTTAGGAAAAGGGGATTTAACGCCTGCAATTCAAAAACGGCCAGTCCAAATGAGTTTACGCAAAGAGCTACCACATAGGTCAAGTTATTCGAACTTATATATACAAATGCTTTACTTAATATTATACACACACACACACACACACATATATATATATATTAGGGTGGATCGAAAAAAATTTTTTTTTCGAAATCGCTATCTCCTGAGGTGTCAAAAGTTGCAAATTGATATAAATAAGACATGTGTAAAATTTGAATGTTCTACGACAACGTCTTGGGGTTGCGCATCGAGCTTGAAATTTAGAAATTTTTGAAAAATACGACTTTTTTTAAAAAGCGACCAAAAAAGTTCTTTTCCGAATTATTAGGCACCCGAGGTTTTAGGAGTTGTATATTGTTATGAATAAGACGTATGCAAATTCTGAAGGGGCTGTGACAATTTCTAGTAGTTGCACATCGAGTTTGAAATCTCCAAATATCTGAAAAATATGCGTTTTTTGACAAAAATATGTAGAAAGCAATAATTATATTTTTAATGAATCAGTCCCGTTGAAAAATAGTCGGTAACGTTCGCAGCTCTTCTCTAGTACAACCACAATCGTAACTATACCCAGGACCCACCTCGTTGATTTGCATGCTATCCAAGTCCTGCCCGTGCCAGCCCAAGCATCCAATTATTGGAGCATGCGTTTGAATGAATAATGTAAACCCCGACTTCAGGTCAAACTGTGGCATTTTATGTGAAGTGTAATAATCTATATCGTAATAAACCATCATCTGATAGATGGATAGACAGCAAATTTCGGAGTGGCTGTTTGCTATGGTGTGAAGTTGTCAAATACAACATTACATAGTTAGATTAGAGGACTGCGTTTCTAGATTTCGGATGACTCCTTTGTTCTTTCCGGAATTCGATGATTTGCCACCACCCGCAATGCCTGTGAGTAGTAGATAAACGACAGTTCACCCCATGCGGATCCCATGTTAATTCTGCGGATCCGTTCGGATGCTTTCCCTAGGCTGAGCGGGGAAGGGGGCGTGGTCGGAGCGGATGCTAAGACCGGAAGTTCGAAGGGTTGATAAGAATTTTTTTTTCCTTTTTTCAAATAAGGGGACTTGTAATTTTTTCAGACTTTAACAATTTTCTCAAATAAGAGGACTTGGAAAAAATTTTCAGACTGTGATGCATTCTCTCATGAAAAATAAGGGACTTTAACATTTAGTATCAAAATAAGAGACTTTGACATAATTTTAAATAAGCTATACTTTATGAATTAAACCTGAAATAAAAAATATTGTTATTGTAATTAAATGAGGACCCACCAGCCGCCCGGTAGAACGTCTACCGCCTCATTTCAAATAAAAATTTTTACTGTGCCTTTCCCCATCACGCTAGCCTCGCATAAATGGAGACAGGGCGTAGCACAGAGGATGCGTTGTTGTTTTTGTTTCTTTAAATAATAATTAACTATGTGGAGTAAAGAAATGAACAACATCCCCAGGAGGCCTACGAACTTTAATTTTAAGCTAAATAAGTAATTTTACAACAAATATTTTTTTAACCAAGTATTAATTTTAAGTTAAATAATTTTACAACAAATATTTTTTTTTAATCAAGAGTTAATTAATTTTTATTTTTTAACCAAGTTTTAATTTTAAGTTATATAATTTTACTACAAATACTTATTTAATCAAATGTTTTTAATTTATCAAGAAAAAATTTTAATCAAGTGTTTTTAATTTATCAAGAAAAAAAATTTTAATCAAGAGTTATAATTTTTTTGTATACCGTATTTTTGTTAAGTAGCCGTTTAACATTAAAGTAGAATGTCAATACATTTAATCTACTGTTAGGGAAGTGAGAAAATTACACCATAGAAAGATTTTTACAAATACGGATTTATCGAAACATTTTTTCTTACCAACACATTTTTGATAGATTTTAGACAGCGATTATACTAGCTTATATTTTCTATAGATCAATTCAATAGATTCTATAGATCTATGAAAGCATAATTTTATACATGAATCAACCTTTTTAGAGGTCTTTTATGGATGCACTTAACCTATTTTATAGAAAGGTGGGTATAACTAGCACAAACTTTTAGACTAGATAGTAACTATTGTTAGAAAGTTGAACTATTGAAGATAAAAATTGAAGATCCGTTTTAGCACAGTTGTATACTGCATGTACATAAAATATCTTTCAATACTTAGATAGTTTAAATTGCAAAAAGTTATCATTACATGAACTAAAAAATACAAGGTTTTTACTTACGTGAAGCCACATCTTGTGAAATCTTCTAGTCTCTGGACAAAGTACCAACATCTATACGGCTAGCAAGACCGGAAAATCGAGTAATGATTTAAAATACATTATCCCTAATTCCCGGTCCAACTAGCACATGTTCATTACTTCTTTTTGTCTTCATATGCTGAAATAGGTATATTATTTTGACACTAAAAACAAAACACATTTGAAGATATTAAACGCTTTAAAGTAATTTTTTTTCTTATAACAATTTACCAGATTCACAATACCATTTTATGTAGGATGAAATTAGTTAGCAAGCGAAAATTTAATCTTAATTAGAATTTACTGAAATACAAATACCATGCATGCCTTATTTTCTATTAGGGGAAAACCCTCAAACCCCAGTTTTTGTATACAAACTGCATAAAGTACTTCTACCGATAATGCTATTAATATTAATTACACTGGATTAGCCACTTAAAATTTTGCAAAACACCAAAATACAGAAAAACATACTTAAAAGTGGAAAATATAATTACCAAACTATATTTACCACATAATTATTTTCAATTAAAGCACATTGAAAAAATGTAAGAAAGGGCTAATATGCTTGAAGCCTTAAGTATATCAGGCAAATCAAATTAGAATTGTGGTATCCTCCTATATGTAACTAAAATAATAGAAAATATTACACTCACCCTGTACTTGTACACGCGAAATAATCTTCTTTAATATATAAAAATCCAGTGTCCGTGTGTATGTTCCGAATTTAACTCAAAAACGGGTCAACTGATATTCATGAAAGTTGGCATATATATGTAATTTGGTCCAACTTAGATAATAGGATAGTTATTATTCAAATTAATGGTCTCAATAATTAATCTATATAAATAAAACAGAGTGTAAACTGTCCGTTTGTCTGTCTGTGTCTCGCGTAGCTCCGAAACGGGTGATCGTAGACCTACCAAATTTTGTACGGAAATTCTCCAAGACGGGTCTCGACACACCTCGAAGCGATTTTTTCGAAATTCGAATTAGAAAATGTTTTATGTTTTGTCCTATTTTTAGCGATTTTTCTTGCGTAATACATAATAACGCCGGTAATTGCACTCGCAAGAAAACGATAATTACATCATCGTATAGAGGAGAAAATTTTCTTTTTAAAACTGTTTGTTCGGACTGTGTAACATAATTTGCAGGTTTTTGGGAATTTTTCAAATAAAATTAAATTTGACGCTGACTTTCGTAAAATATTTTTAAAACTGCTGCATCTTGAATTCTATCTGTCATAACTTTTTTATATTTCGGCAAAAGACGGAGCACACAATTAACCCACTTTTAAAAGAAGAACGGAGGAAAAATATAAATTAGGAGAATTTTTACGAATTTTTAAGTAAAGAAGGATTTTTATTTCCGTAACACTTGCTTATCAATTTCGGTTTGATATCTTGCGGTTTGGTTGTCATGGATACAGTAACAATGATTAAAATTGCCAGTTGAAAAAATAAATAAAAACGGGTCCCGCGAGCAGACGATTAAAATTTCTTATAATTTCTTTTATAAATACTGGATTTATTTGTGAGTAGAAAAATTAAACTGCATAATCTAGAAAAACAATTTTAAAGCCTTTATAAATAGCGCAGTCTTATCTCTTATCTCTTTTCTTTTTGTAAAGGGTTGCAAGAGAAGACAGCATGTCTGAGGAAATAAGACATTTTGAAAGTGAGAAGTTCACTGCAAACGGTCCATTTTCACTTTTTTGATACCGAATGATGCTGACATAGTTTTTTTTTTTTTGTGTGTGTGTCATTATAGTGAAATGATCTCAGGTTATTACATATATGACGCAAATTTCAAGTCAAGAGTGAAATAATTTTGCTTTTTCTAGATTCCACATCACTGGAATTAATTCGAATTACACATGTGAGGAAATTTTTCGTTTCCTACCGTGCGAAGAACGGGCACGCAGCTAGTAATAATAATAAAAATACTTAAGTAATTCACAAATATATCCACAGCATAAGTAAAGCACGTGCGCGCGATATTGCAAACTCATTGCTGATAACAGAAATTGAGATAAGAAGTGCGTTCATATCGGGAAACCGGTACATTATCACTAGGCTTGTTTACCGATAAACCCGAGGAGTTAGGGGAATACAAGACAGAATTGGGGACACGTGTTTCATTCTGCGTTCAGAAATGGGGACTTATGGATTAAGATCATGTTAGATTAAAGCCATTTAAATAAAAATCTATCCTTTTTGTAAACATGGGCATTTTATCCTAAATTAAAATATCAAAGTTAAGCTACAACGATTAATATATTTTACGTAGTTTAGGAAACTAATGAATCATTACATTAATTTCTGTGAAACAATTAGCAAAGATCATTATACTAAAGCAAATTATTTTTGTTAAGTTTTGATAAATAACAGTAATAAATTATAGGCATTGCAGATGAATGAGTATTCACGAATAAAATAGGTATAAAATTGTTGTTTAAAACAATTTTTAGAATAATAAACTAAAATTTTTATTTAATAAAGTCATAAACTAAAATTATTAATGAAAACTTGTTAATAAATTAAACATATCAAAATTTTTACACTCAGTTTTATTATATACTTAAATTTTACAAAGATATCCTTTTAATAAATTCATAAACTAAAACAATTTTTACAATAATAAACTAAAATATTTATTTAATAAATTCATAAACTGAAATTATTAATGAAAACCTGTTAATAAATTAAACTGATTACTCTAAAAGATAGCTAATCAGAACATATATCAGAAAAAATATAAGCAATTATAATACCTGAAAAATACCGGACAACACTCTCGTTGCATGCGGACAAAACATCTGTTTGCCCGGCTAAAGAATTCTTAGGTATCCGTTGCAGGAGACCTTACCTACGCCCAACCTACAAACTCTACAAATTTAACGGCAACTGGTTTTCTCTTATCAGGTATCGCAGATCAGATAAGAGATAAGGAAGTGACATGCGCAGAAGACACCCAGTGATAGTGACGTGTGCAAATCTGTGTTGATTTAATATCCGCTAGGTTCGTTGGCAGGATGTGCTATTTACATTGAGTGGCAACTCTCTGTAACAGGCTAAGACAAGTTAGATGATGCAATATCTACTGGGTTGAGAAAGTTTTAAGGTAGAGGGCGCTTGGGTAATCACGTGATTTTTTAAAGAACCAGTAAAGACATTTTAGTTAGATAAAGTGGTCAGGTGTGTGTTGCGAGACTCCCTTTTAACTGTGTGCGCCTATACTTAAGACGTGTGTTTTAATTGATTTTTCACCGAGTTTCAAAAATGTCTTTGCTTGAATCGATCGAAAATAACTTTAACATTGAATACACTCCCGAGTTTTATACTCAAAGTGATGCTGATGTGTTGCTGCAAGAAATAATACAATTGCCTTTAGATGTAAAGCCTCTGCAGATAAAGTGGTCAGGTGTGTGTTGCGAGACTCCCTTTGCACTGTGTGCGCCTATACTTAAGACGTGTGTTTTAATTGATTTTTCACCGAGTTTCAAAAATGTCTTTGCTTGAATCGATCGAAAATAACTTTAACATTGAATACACTCCCGAGTTTTATACTCAAAGTGATGCTGATGTGTTGCTGCAAGAAATAATACAATTGCCTTTAGATGTAAAGCCTCTGCAAAGTATTGAAAAGGAAATTTCCCCCGAGTTTTGTACTGAAAGTGATGTTGATGTGCTACAGCTAGAATTGTTTCAATTACCCCTGCAAAGTAGTGAAAAGAAAATTTCCTCGACCCGTAAAGTAATTACTTTTACTGATGAAGGAATCAATTACAGTTTACCTGGAGCAACAGTCTCTGTTTACTCTTGGATACCCATTTTGCAAAAAATACGTGAAGATCTACAGAAAGTGACAAATTATGAATTTAATATGGTGCAAGTGAACTTTGGCTCTGAAGAACAACCTAAAATTGAAGACGGCAACTACGAAGATTTTAATCTAGACCTATCATCAGGTGTATGCATTCTAAGTTTTGGATCTAAACGAACTTTGGATGTTAAACCAGCGAACTGTGAAACCGCTACCATTAAATTAGAACATGGCTCAATGTGTAAGATATATCCCCCAACCAACAAACTTTTAACGCATGGTATTCCTTCTGAACCTTATGTGACAGACCCGCACATTAACCTTACATTTGCCAAAATGTACATTTATGAGCCTTCCCCGAAAAGGGCAAAGTTGGAAAATTGGACGGACGATCTTTACCATAGCTTATATGCTTCTGTAAATAGTACATGGCACTTGGAAAGACTTACCTACGTTTCACTTCACGATGAAAGAACTGACTTGAAGATCCATATTAGACAATTTATTCAGAATGCCCAATTAGACTATATACCAACCGGTCAGGGAGTCGTGATGAACCAACCCTTCCACATGGATCGAATTTATTGTAAAACTATTAGATTTTAATATAGGTCATAGCAATAGCTCTTTTATTTGTAATAATCAATTATCTGTATTTAATGATGATGGAAAATGCATCTTACAACAAATTTACAAAACCGGAGATTCATTCACGTTAAATCCAATTTCCTTAACACTTTTAAATGATCAAGTAAAAAAACTTTGCGAAATGAGAAATGAAATATTGGAATGCATTTTAAAAACGCTATATACGACGACCCTACCCCATTTAATTTTAAAATTAAAGCCGCAAAAATGTAACCGCGAACCCCATTGTACTTATGATGAGGCTAAACAACAATTAATGGATATAGTACATCAGGAAATTTTTAAAAACATAGGCCGGGTTCAGGATCATTCTTCGAAAAGGATACATGCTTGCTCGAATAGAACACATGTTGATGAGAGAGAGGGTCTTATAAGTAGTAAAGCATGGTTTACGGTTGACATGCCATATATTGTAAGAGAGATATGCGAGAACAAATGTACTTGTCATTATGACGGAGAATTTTTTTCAAACATTTTCATTGAAGACTATATGAAGTATCTTCAAAATATGCTATTTAATACATTTTTTCAACCGTTTTCAGATTTTGCTAATTCCAAGGATGACAAAACATGTGTAATTATGTGATGTTATTGGTGTATAACTAGTATTGCGGTTGTAAAAAATATATTAAAACCATTGTGATTATGTAGAAAAGGTATGCTTGCTTCTACAACAGTAAGATTTTACTCACTTGTGCATGCTTAGTTATAGAATACTCATTGAAAAGTTATTATTTTCTTAATTGTGTAAATAGTTTGTGTAATTTAAAATATATTTTTGTAAATAAATAAGTTTAAATACGAAAACTTTTCTGTGTTTTCTTTATGTGTACGTGTGTGTTGATTACTTGCAAAATAAAAATCTATAAAATTTTACTGCAGCAAAAAGTAGTAAAGGTAGACATGTTTTAAGATTCTCGTGTTATACTTATCTTTTTTATACACTACAAGGTAAAAAATTACAAATTTAACAAAATTTATTGAAGCATGTATTATGGATCATGAATCTAACTACACAGAAATAAAATGTTCTGATTAAAATCATAAACTTAAGTGTGATAGGTAAAACTGCGTTACCTGAGAATTCACAAAGTACTAATTTTTTATAAAATTAACTTAGCTAAAAAAGTTTGTCTGCATAATTTTATAACTTAATCGATTTTACAGGTTTTTCAAAAACAGTTAAGTAAGATAAAGAAACTTAGTATTTTTAAATAAAGATTTTTTAAGGTGTTCTTTAATGTAAAGATCTTACCACATTTTACTTGAAGTAACAGAATATTTTAAATCAGACACTATGTTTTTAAAACATCAGAGTATTAACTTAGCATATTTTTGTAATTTTTATTAAATAAATACGCTCTTACTTTTATACATGTTACTTGTTCAAACTAAGTATACTTTTGATTGGCATACGTTTATGAGTTCTCATAAGTTATGAAATTATTTCTCGAAAGGAACTTAGCTATTAGAACTTTCTAAATTTTGTAGAAGTAGTATGCTTAACATGTTTTTGATAAAATGGATTTAAATTTGGTATAGAAATAATCAGTTATTTTAGCATAGATGTATAAACTTGTCTTTATGTAAACCTTAACTAATTAAAAGTAATATAATTTATGTCTATACAAAGTGAGGGACTTAGACTATTTTTCAGAATTATCAAGTAAAGAATTTTACAAAATACTTAGTAAACTGCATTAATAGATTGTAAGTTGTAATTTTTTTTCTTTTAGAAGTTTTGCACATTGGTATATTTTATGTTCTGATAAGTCGTTGAATATGTTCTTTAAATAAACTAACAGATCTGTACTTTGAAAATTTTATTGAAGTGTTGAACTTTGGTATTTTTCGAATGTTACGAACTTGATACATTTTTTCTGAAGTGCCAGATATGTGAAATTGTCTTTTTAGAAACATTGAATTATTCAAGTTCGTACATTTCAGTTACTCTTTCAAGATAACGGACTTAGAATTTTTTACAAATAGCAAGCTAGTAACTTGCTAAACATGCTTGCAAATATTTTTAAATACCGTTCTTAAAAATTATCAAAGTTGTAACTACTAAAAGAAATAAACAAATTAAAATATTATTTAAAAATATTTGCAAGCATGTTTAGCAAGTTACTAGCTTGCTATTTGTAAAAAATTCTAAGTCCGTTATCTTGAAAGAGTAACTGAAATGTACGAACTTGAATAATTCAATGTTTCTAAAAAGACAATTTCACATATCTGGCACTTAAGAAAAAATGTATCAAGTTCGTAACATTCGAAAAATACCAAAGTTCAACACTTCAATAAAATTTTCAAAGTACAGATCTGTTAGTTTATTTAAAGAACATATTCAACGACTTATCAGAACATAAAATATACCAATGTGCAAAACTTCTAAAAGAAAAAAAATTACAACTTACAATCTATTAATGCAGTTTACTAAGTATTTTGTAAAATTCTTTACTTGATAATTCTGAAAAATGGTCTAAGTCCCTCACTTTGTATAGACATAAATTATATTACTTTTAATTAGTTAAGGTTTACATAAAGACAAGTTTATACATCTATGCTAAAATAACTGATTATTTCTATACCAAATTTAAATCCATTTTATCAAAAACATGTTAAGCATACTACTTCTACAAAATTTACAAAGTTCTAATAGCTAAGTTCCTTTCGAGAAATAATTTCATAACTTATGAGAACTCATAAACGTATGCCAATCAAAAGTATACTTAGTTTGAACAAGTAACATGTATAAAAGTAAGAGCATATTTATTTAATAAAAATTACAAAAATATGCTAAGTTAATACTCTGATGTTTTAAAAACATAGTGTCTGATTTAAAATATTCTGTTACTTCAAGTAAAATGTGATAAGATCTTTACATTAAAGAACACCTTAAAAAATCTTTATTTAAAAATACTAAGTTTCTTTATCTTACTTAACTGTTTTTGAAAAACCTGTAAAATCGATTAAGTTATAAAATTATGCAGACAAACTTTTTTAGCTAAGTTAATTTTATAAAAAATTAGTACTTTGTGAATTCTCAGGTAACGCAGTTTTACCTATCACACTTAAGTTTATGATTTTAATCAGAACATTTTATTTCTGTGTAGTTAGATTCATGATCCATAATACATGCTTCAATAAATTTTGTTAAATTTGTAATTTTTTACCTTGTAGTGTATAAAAAAGATAAGTATAACACGAGAATCTTAAAACATGTCTACCTTTACTACTTTTTGCTGCAGTAAAATTTTATAGATTTTTATTTTGCAAGTAATCAACACACACGTACACATAAAGAAAACACAGAAAAGTTTTCGTATTTAAACTTATTTATTTATAAAAATATATTTTAAATTACACAAATTATTTACACAATTAAGAAAATAATAACTTTTCAATGAGTATTCTATAACTAAGCATGCACAAGTGAGTAAAATCTTACTGTTGTAGAAGCAAGCATACCTTTTCTACATAATCACAATGGTTTTAATATATTTTTTACAACCGCAATACTAGTTATACACACCAATAACATCACATAATTACACATGTTTTGTCATCCTTGGAATTAGCAAAATCTGAAAACGGTTGAAAAAATGTATTAAATAGCATATTTTGAAGATACTTCATATAGTCTTCAATGAAAATGTTTGAAAAAAATTCTCCGTCATAATGACAAGTACATTTGTTCTCGCATATCTCTCTTACAATATATGGCATGTCAACCGTAAACCATGCTTTACTACTTATAAGACCCTCTCTCTCATCAACATGTGTTCTATTCGAGCAAGCATGTATCCTTTTCGAAGAATGATCCTGAACCCGGCCTATGTTTTTAAAAATTTCCTGATGTACTATATCCATTAATTGTTGTTTAGCCTCATCATAAGTACAATGGGGTTCGCGGTTACATTTTTGCGGCTTTAATTTTAAAATTAAATGGGGTAGGGTCGTCGTATATAGCGTTTTTAAAATGCATTCCAATATTTCATTTCTCATTTCGCAAAGTTTTTTTACTTGATCATTTAAAAGTGTTAAGGAAATTGGATTTAGCGTGAATGAATCTCCGGTTTTGTAAATTTGTTGTAAGATGCATTTTCCATCACCATTAAATACAGATAATTGATTATTACAAATAAAAGAGCTATTGCTATGACCTATATTAAAATCTAATAGTTTTACAATAAATTCGATCCATGTGGAAGGGTTCATCACGACTCCCTGACCGGTTGGTATATAGTCTAATTGGGCATTCTGAATAAATTGTCTAATATGGATCTTCAAGTCAGTTCTTTCATCGTGAAGTGAAACGTAGATAAGTCTTTCCAAGTGCCATGTACTATTTACAGAAGCATATAAGCTATGGTAAAGATCGTCCGTCCAATTTTCCTACTTTGCCCTTTTCGGGGAAGGCTCATAAATGTACATTTTGGCAAATGTAAGGTTAATGTGCGGGTCTGTCACATAAGGTTCAGAAGGAATACCATGCGTTAAAAGTTTGTTGGTTGGGGGATATATCTTACACATTGAGCCATGTTCTAATTTAATGGTAGCGGTTTCACAGTTCGCTGGTTTAAAATCCAAAGTTCGTTTAGATCCAAAACTTAGAATGCATACACCTGATGATAGGTCTAGATTAAATCTTCGTAGTTGCCGTCTTCAATTTTAGGTTGTTCTTCAGAGCCAAAGTTCACTTGCACCATATTAAATTCATAATTTGTCACTTTCTGTAGATCTTCACGTATTTTTTGCAAAATGGGTATCCAAGAGTAAACAGAGACTGTTGCTCCAGGTAAACTGTAATTGATTCCTTCATCAGTAAAAGTAATTACTTTACGGGTCGAGGAAATTTTCTTTTCACTACTTTGCAGGGGTAATTGAAACAATTCTTGCTGTAGCACATCAACATCACTTTCAGTACAAAACTCGGGGGAAATTTCCTTTTCAATACTTTGCAGAGGCTTTACATCTAAAGGCAATTGTATTATTTCTTGCAGCAACACATCAGCATCACTTTGAGTATAAAACTCGGGAGTGTATTCAATGTTAAAGTTATTTTCGATCGATTCAAGCAAAGACATTTTTGAAACTCGGTGAAAAATCAATTAAAACACACGCCTTAAGTATAGGCGCACACAGTGCAAAGGGTGTTGTAGCGAAATCTCGCTCTCCAGCAGAGGGCGTGAGCAAGCACTCTCTAACTAGTTGTCGATGTGAGAGAACGACAGACGAGTTTCGATTGTACTTCGATAAGCGCACACATGCGCATTCGTTTTGTAAAACTTCAATGTAAATATTATGTACATTTAATTAAATAGATTTAGTCAAGACTACCTCTCTTCGAGTCATTCATTTGAATATTTCGATTGACCACCTTCGATGAACCACCGACGTTAGTTTTGAATTGCCTTTCGAAAGTGCCCTTTTGTCGTCATGGTGCATAGCGGCCGGTAAGGGCCGAATGCTCTTTATTTGTGATCAACTACATTGTTCGAGATTCTAGTAAGGGAGGTAAGTCCGCATTTTGATTTCGATATGAGTCTTGACAAGTTGAAAAAAAAGAGATCGACCCAAAAGGGTCTTATAACGAAGTTGTTTGGAAAAATTGATGAAAGTTTGAAATCGGAAGTAGATCCGAAAAAACTAAAACTTTTGTTAAATCAATTGATAGAAAAAACTGATCATATTAAATTGGTTGATTCTGAAATTTTGAACGAAATTGATGTCAAGGAAGTAGAAACGGAAGTGGAAGCTTCCGAAGAGTATTTGGATAATTTGATAGCTTATAAATGTAAATTGTGCGATAGGATTGAAGAATTAGATCGTGATAAAGTTCATGTTCCAAATTCAAGTACCAACGGTAAAGTAACAACTTCGTCGATCGCTTCGAATCAAACCTTTGAAGTTACCAACTCGATAAAACTGCCAAAGCTGACAGTAAATAAATTTTTCGGTGATACATCACTCTGGCTAGAATTTATAGGCCAATTTCAAAACACAATTGATAAAAACCCAAATCTGAATAAAATTGAAAAATTGATCTATTTGAAAAATTGTCTTGGAGGATCTGCTGCCAAAGCTGTTTCGGGCTTAGCATTGAAAGATGAAAATTATGACGCTGCCTTGAAAATTTTACGCTCGAGGTTTGGACAAAATAATCTGTTAATCAACTCTCATTTGGGAAAACTGTTAGATATCCCCCCCTGTCAGAGATTCGAGCGATACTACGGGTTTGAGAAAACTGTTTGACCGTGCCGAAATCCAAGTTAGGAATCTTGAGTCATTGGGAATTGATTCAAAATCATATGGAAACCTCCTAGTACCAATCCTTTTAAAAATATTGCCACCCGATCTGACATTAGAGTATAGCAGATCAAATAAGTCTGAAAGTTGGAATCTTGAAACTCTTTTGAAATTTTTGGAAGACGAAATCCTTAGCCGCGAAAGAGCACTTGCTGTTTATTCGGGTAGAAATCTCCAGCGCGAAGATAGAATGGGTCAAGGTCGTGAGTTCCGAGTTCGAAGCGCTGATTCACCGAAATATAGAAACAGCGTTTCGAAGACTCCGACTTCCGCTCACGAACTGCTAACCAATATTAATTCGAAATGCATCTTCTGCAAAAACCAGCATGACTCAGAGACCTGTGGGGAGGGTACCGTTGAAGCTAGACGAGAGCTTTTGAAAAGAGAAGCCAGATGCCTAAATTGCTTAATTCCATCACACCGGGCTAATGAATGTCGCCAGAGAGACGGTTGCTCCTTCTGCGGGAATAAATATAAACATTCGAAAGCCATTTGTTATCGGTTTCATAATAAAACAAAAAAGGAAAATCCCATAGACGCCAATTCGCTTCCAGAGGCGTCCGCTCCGCATGATACGGCCGTCTCGTCCTGTCAAATTGAGAAAAATAGCAACACTAAGAGAATTTTTCTCCAAACGGCGGCTGTCTCCGCACGTAATAAAAATAATCTTTTCGAAAATGTAAGATTGTTATTCGACAGTGGCTCCATGCGCAGTTTCATAACGAAAGATGTTTCTAGAAAGTTAAAACTTCCTTTCATTCGCAAAGAGTTGCTTTCGGTCCATTCCTTTGGTGGTGAAACACCTATGGAAAAGTCCTTTGACGTTGTCCGGGTCAAATTAGAAAATAGAAATGACCCGATTCTAAACGTATATGTCGAGGTGTTAGAAATCGAAGAAATTTCATCAGCACAAATTTCTCCTCCGGATGTTGATCTAATAAATAAAATCAAATATTTGAGGAGTCTGAAATTGTCGGACACTTACACAGAAAACGGAAATGCTAAAATCTCAATTCTAATTGGGGCAGACTATTATTATTCTCTAATTTCGGGAAGAATAAAACGGATTAATAAACAGCTAGTCGCAACCGAAACTTTGTTCGGATGGTGTTTGTTGGGGAAAGGTGAAACTAAGTCCATGGATTCCTTGGCGATGAAAGTTATAGTTGAAGAAAGCAATATCTCTGAAGATATTAAAAAATTCTGGCAGTTGGAAAGCCTCGGAATTGAATCTGAAATTGAAACTTCTGATCCACTTAGTGACAGAAGCTTGAAAAATTACGAATCTAGTGTCGTACACCAAAATAAAACATATAAAGTACGATTACCTTGGAAATCTGAAAAGGGACATCTGTTACAAAACAATCGTGAAATCGCTCTTGAAAGATTTTCTAGACTCTGTTCGAAGTTTCGAAATGACCGAACTTTGTTTTCAGAATATAAAAAGGTCATTGATGATTACCTCACCCAAAACATCATCGAGCCGGTTTATGAAAATGCCGAATCTGAAGTTAAACATCCAGAGTTTTATTTGGCCCACAGAGCTGTAATACGCGAAGATCGAGAAACAAGCAGACTCAGAGTAGTTTTCGATGCGTCGAGTCATAGTAAAGGAAACTTATCATTGAATGACTGCTTGGAAATAGGGCCTAACCTCTACCCCTACCTGTTTGAACTTTTACTCAAGTTTAGAGAATACCCAGTAGCCTTTACGACCGATATCAAACAAGCCTTTCTCAGAATCGAAATCGACGAAAGGGATAGAGATGTCACAAAATTTTTTTGGTCGGATTCACCTAGTTTCGAATCTCAATCCCCACACGTATATCGGTTCACTCGAGTGTTATTTGGACTAAATTGTTCCCCGTTTTTACTCGGTGCCACGATTAAACATCATTTGAGAAAGTTTGCCGACAAATTTCCCGACACTTGTGAATTACTAAATGAATCTTGTTATGTCGATGACATTATTACGGGATCTAGTGACGCCGACAGTGCATTTGCTACTAGCAAAGAATGTATCAGGATTTTTGAAGAGGCAAATATGCAATTACATAAATGGAAAACCAATTCGGAAATTTTAAGGAAACTTTGGCAAGACGATGGCATATCTGTAGAAACAACTAGAGACGTTTTAGGACAGACTGGTATAACTTCTAAAGTTTTGGGTATCGCGTGGGATACTGAAAAGGATGGCTTTTATTTTGATACGCATAACTTACAGAAGTTCCTCCGAAAGCAAATAAATTCGAAACGTTTTCTGCTACAAGTAGCTGGGCGTATATTCGATCCTGTAGGATTCATTACCCCATTTGTAATAAGAATCAAATTTCTAATTCAGCAAGTTTGGCAATTAGGTCTTCAATGGGATGAACTATTGCCCCTTGAATTTCGAGAAAAGTTTAATAGATGGTGCGAAGAACTGTCTAGCCTTGAAGCCATTCTCGTTCCTCGGTGTTATCTTAAACAAAATAATTTCGATGAAGTCCAGTTACATTGTTTCTCAGACGCCTCGAAAATAGCCTATGGGACAGTTGCTTACTTGACAATTAAAAATTCAGACAAGACCTTTCACACTAGCTTTGTGGCATCCAGAAGTCGAGTCGCTCCTTTGAAGATTCTTTCCTTGGCTCGACTAGAGCTCATGGGAGCACTTTTGTCGGCTAGATTATGTCGCAAGATTCTGAAAACACTAAAGTTCGTAAAGTCTTGCTATTTTTGGACAGATTCTTCTATCGTATACCATTGGATTAGAAACAATCCATTAAAATTTAAGCCGT
The DNA here is from genome assembly GCA_038373885.1 of Cheiracanthium punctorium. Taxonomy (NCBI): domain Eukaryota; kingdom Metazoa; phylum Arthropoda; class Arachnida; order Araneae; family Cheiracanthiidae; genus Cheiracanthium; species Cheiracanthium punctorium. The sequence continues at coordinate 6,623 of JAWZYV010017642.1, read as the reverse complement.
TTGTGCAGCATAGAGTGGAAGAGATTCATAAATTGTCCGAACCCTCGAACTGGTTCCATTGTCCAGGAAAACTGAACCCTGCTGATTTGATCACAAGAGGATCTTCTATCGAAAAACTGAGAGGAAATGATATGTGGTGGCTTGGGCCAGTATTCTTAAGGCAGCCAACTAACTGCTGGCCTCGAGGCGAAAAGTGTCCGATGAACAACGAGGAGTTAGAATTGAGGAGCAGATTTAAACACACTATTCAGAACAAATGTTCCGTAGAATCAAATGAAAAATTATTAGACCTGAAGAAGTTCAGTAACCTGACCAAACTACTTAGAGTTACTTCATATGTTCTAAGATTCGTATTCAACGTTAGACATACGACCAAGAGAAATGGAACCCTTTCTGCAGAAGAAATACAATTAGCCGAAGACTTTTGGATTCGAGATTCGCAAAGAGAATTTTTTGGTTCGGAAATTGCGAACTTGAAAAATAATCAAGGAATAAGATCTGATTCGTCGATTTACTCTTTAGCACCATTTTTGGACTCTAAGAAAATACTCAGGATCAAAGGTCGATTCGCTGAGTCAGATTTCTCTCTAGACGAAAAACAACCAATCCTCCTTCCTAAAATGTCGAGATTCACGGAGTTGTTGGTAAGAAAGGAACACGAAAAGGTAATGCATAGCGGAGTATCCCTAACGTTGACGAAAGTGAGAAAGAAATTCTGGATTCCTAAGGGACGACAATTAATAAAGAAGATTATCAGTAAATGTTTGATTTGCACGAAGTATTCAGCAAAACCTGCTGGCCAGATAACAGCTCCCTTACCCAAAGATAGAATATCCCAAACGCCTCCTTTTAATGTTTGCGGCGTTGATTTTGCTGGACCAATTTATGTTAAGAATGGTACGGGAACTATGAAATCTTATATAGCACTTTTCACTTGCGCGGTCACAAGAGCGATACATTTAGAGTTAGTTACAACAATGTCGACGAAATGCTTTTTGTTAGCCTTTAGGAGATTTGTGGCCAGACGAGGAAATTGTACTATTATATATTCGGATAATGCAAAGGCCTTTAAAAAGGCCAGTAGAGAACTAGAACACATCTCCGAAATATTGTTGAGTCATCAGTTGAAAGATTACATTTCTTCCCAAGGCATCACTTGGAAATTCATTGCGGAAAGATCCCCATGGTGGGGAGGATTCTATGAACGTTTAGTAAAGTCAGTGAAGGATCCGTTGCGAAAAATATTAGGTCGTGCACTGTTGAATTTTGAAGAGTTATCCACCTTACTGACTGAAATAGAAATGATTGTGAACATGAGACCGCTGACGTACGTTAACAATTCCCTGGACGAACCCTCGCCTTTGACGCCTTCTCATTTCTTAAACTTTGGAAGAAATGAAACAGAATTTCCAATAAGTTTGGTAGAACTTGAAGATACGTCTAGAGAATCTTTAACTCGAAGAAAGATGTACCAAACCCAACTTCTTAAGCAAGTCTGGAAGAAGTGGAGGAATCAATACTTACTAAATTTAAAAACTGCGTACCATCTTAAAACTCCTGAATCCTCCAAAGACATGAAAATTGGACAAGTCGTACTGATAGACGGAACATCAAAGTCGAAACTACTGTGGGACTTGGGTATTATTCAGGAATCATTCATTCACTGGAAGAGACGGACATGTTCGAGCTTGTTTAGTGAAAACTTCAAAGGGACTATTTAGGAAGCCCGTGCAACTCTTGTACCCACTTGAAGTGACTGATGAACTTTGAAGACAAGACTATATCCTTTTTTATGACAATAATCATTAACTTTTCTCATAATCTAGTATTCAGTGTTAATAATTTGCATCCTTTAAAGTTTATGTTTAGATTATTATTTACGTGGAGAATTCAAAATTTCAGTTCGATTGTTTGACATACAATTTAGTAGTTATGTTTGTTTGTTCCTTACTAGACATTTGTATTGTATTTTCTTTCGAATTAGATTTGTGTAGGTGAACTCTCTTGAAGAGTTCAGGTGGGGAGTGTAGCGAAATCTCGCTCTCCAGCAGAGGGCGTGAGCAAGCACTCTCTAACTAGTTGTCGATGTGAGAGAACGACAGACGAGTTTCGATTGTACTTCGATAAGCGCACACATGCGCATTCGTTTTGTAAAACTTCAATGTAAATATTATGTACATTTAATTAAATAGATTTAGTCAAGACTACCTCTCTTCGAGTCATTCATTTGAATATTTCGATTGACCACCTTCGATGAACCACCGACGTTAGTTTTGAATTGCCTTTCGAAAGTGCCCTTTTGTCGTCAGGAGTCTCGCAACACACACCTGACCACTTTATCTAACTAAAATGTCTTTACTGGTTCTTTAAAAAATCACGTGATTACCCAAGCGCCCTCTACCTTAAAACTTTCTCAACCCAGTAGATATTGCATCATCTAACTTGTCTTAGCCTGTTACAGAGAGTTGCCACTCAATGTAAATAGCACATCCTGCCAACGAACCTAGCGGATATTAAATCAACACAGATTTGCACACGTCACTATCACTGGGTGTCTTCTGCGCATGTCACTTCCTTATCTCTTATCTGATCTGTGATACCTGATAAGAGAAAACCAGTTGCTGTTAAATTTGTAGAGTTTGTAGGTTGGGCGTAGGTAAGGTCTCCTGCAACGGATACCTAAGAATTCTTTAGCCGTGCAAACAGATGTTTTGTCCGCATGCAACGAGAGTGTTGTCCGGTATTTTTCAGGTATTATAATTGCTTATATTTTTTTTGATATATGTTCTGATTAGCTATCTTTTAGAGTAATCAGCTTAATTTATTAACAGGTTTTCATTAATAATTTCAGTTTATGAATTTATTAAATAAATATTTTAGTTTATTATTGTAAAAATTGTTTTAGTTTATGAATTTATTAAAAGGATATCTTTGTAAAATTTAAGTATATAAAAACCTGAGTGTAAAAATTTTGATATGTTTAATTTATTAACAAGTTTTCATTAATAATTTTAGTTTATGACTTTATTAAATAAAAATTTTAGTTTATTATTCTAAAAATTGTTTTAAACAATAATTTTAATACCTATTTTATACGTGAATACTCATTCATCTGCAATGCCTATAATTTATTACTGTTATTTATCAAAACTTAACAAAAATAATTTGCTTTAGTATAATGATCTTTGCTAATTGTTTCACAGAAATTAATGTAATGATTCATTAGTTTCCTAAACTACGTAAAATATATTAATCGTTGTAGCTTAACTTTGATATTTTAATTTAGGATATAATGCCCATGTTTACAAAAAGGATAGATTTTTATTTAAATGGCTTTAATCTAACATGATCTTAATCCATAAGTCCCCATTTCTGAACGCAGAATGAAACACGTGTCCCCAATTCTGTCTTGTATTCCCCTAACTCCTCGGGTTTATCGGTAAACAAGCTTAGTGATAATGTACCGGTTTCCCGATATGAACGCACTTCTTATCTCAATTTCTGTTATCAGCAATGAGTTTCCAATATCCAACGACTTCGGAAATATCGCGTGCACGTGCTTTACTTATGCTGTGGATATATTTGTGAATTACTTAAGTATTTTTATTATTATTATTATTTCGCGTGTACAAGTACAGGGTGAGTGTAATATTTTCTATTATTTTAGTTACATATAGGAGGATACCACAATTCTAATTTGATTTGCCTGATATACTTAAGGCTTCAAGCATATTAGCCCTTTCTTACATTTTTTCAATGTGCTTTAATTGAAAATAATTATGTGGTAAATATAGTTTGGTAATTATATTTTCCACTTTTAAGTATGTTTTTCTGTATTTTGGTGTTTTGCAAAATTTTAAGTGGCTAATCCAGTGTAATTAATATTAATAGCATTATCGGTAGAAGTACTTTATGCAGTTTGTATACAAAAACTGGGGTTTGAGGGTTTTCCCCTAATAGAAAATAAGGCATGCATGGTATTTGTATTTCAGTAAATTCTAATTAAGATTAAATTTTCGCTTGCTAACTAATTTCATCCTACATAAAATGGTATTGTGAATCTGGTAAATTGTTATAAGAAAAAAAATTACTTTAAAGCGTTTAATATCTTCAAATGTGTTTTGTTTTTAGTGTCAAAATAATATACCTATTTCAGCATATGAAGACAAAAAGAAGTAATGAACATGTGCTAGTTGGACCGGGAATTAGGGATAATGTATTTTAAATCATTACTCGATTTTCCGGTCTTGCTAGCCGTATAGATGTTGGTACTTTGTCCAGAGACTAGAAGATTTCACAAGATGTGGCTTCACGTAAGTAAAAACCTTGTATTTTTTAGTTCATGTAATGATAACTTTTTGCAATTTAAACTATCTAAGTATTGAAAGATATTTTATGTACATGCAGTATACAACTGTGCTAAAACGGATCTTCAATTTTTATCTTCAATAGTTCAACTTTCTAACAATAGTTACTATCTAGTCTAAAAGTTTGTGCTAGTTATACCCACCTTTCTATAAAATAGGTTAAGTGCATCCATAAAAGACCTCTAAAAAGGTTGATTCATGTATAAAATTATGCTTTCATAGATCTATAGAATCTATTGAATTGATCTATAGAAAATATAAGCTAGTATAATCGCTGTCTAAAATCTATCAAAAATGTGTTGGTAAGAAAAAATGTTTCGATAAATCCGTATTTGTAAAAATCTTTCTATGGTGTAATTTTCTCACTTCCCTAACAGTAGATTAAATGTATTGACATTCTACTTTAATGTTAAACGGCTACTTAACAAAAATACGGTATACAAAAAATTAAAACTCTTGATTAAAATTTTTTTTCTTGATAAATTAAAAACACTTGATTAAAATTTTTTCTTGATAAATTAAAAACATTTGATTAAATAAGTATTTGTAGTAAAATTATATAACTTAAAATTAAAACTTGGTTAAAAAATAAAAATTAATTAACTCTTGATTAAAAAAAAATATTTGTTGTAAAATTATTTAACTTAAAATTAATACTTGGTTAAAAAAATATTTGTTGTAAAATTACTTATTTAGCTTAAAATTAAAGTTCGTAGGCCTCCTGGGGATGTTGTTCATTTCTTTACTCCACATAGTTAATTATTATTTAAAGAAACAAAAACAACAACGCATCCTCTGTGCTACGCCCTGTCTCCATTTATGCGAGGCTAGCGTGATGGGGAAAGGCACAGTAAAAATTTTTATTTGAAATGAGGCGGTAGACGTTCTACCGGGCGGCTGGTGGGTCCTCATTTAATTACAATAACAATATTTTTTATTTCAGGTTTAATTCATAAAGTATAGCTTATTTAAAATTATGTCAAAGTCTCTTATTTTGATACTAAATGTTAAAGTCCCTTATTTTTCATGAGAGAATGCATCACAGTCTGAAAATTTTTTCCAAGTCCTCTTATTTGAGAAAATTGTTAAAGTCTGAAAAAATTACAAGTCCCCTTATTTGAAAAAAGGAAAAAAAATTCTTATCAACCCTTCGAACTTCCGGTCTTAGCATCCGCTCCCCACATCCGGTCCGACCACGCCCCCTCCCCGCTCAGCCTAGGGAAAGCATCCGAACGGATCCGCAGAATTAACATGGGATCCGCATGGGGTGAACTGTCGTTTATCTACTACTCCTGTGAGCGTGCCAAGATCAATGGAATTCGTGTCAAACTTTCTTAAATTTCCAGTGAAATTCTTAAAATCAGATCGTGACATATGGCCAAAGTATGTTGAACCAGGTTCCATTATCAGCGAGATATGTTCTTTGGGACAAATTATTGTGTCTAATTTGCCGTCAACAAATATTTCTATGTATCTGGTTTTGTACTTCCTCCTATCAAAACACAATCCAAAGAAATTTTTAAATACTTCTTCCGTTTGTTTCACTGCGAGTCATCTCAGCCTTCCTCTAACTTTATATGGGCCCAGAATCAGTTGAGAAGGTTTCTCTCCATCTGCATTCCTTCCGCTTTCTGGATTGTGAAATAAAGTTTATACAAGAATTTCTGCTGCCTAGTCCGTAATAACTTTGTGTCGCAGACTTGTGAAAGTAATGAGATTTTTATTCTAACTTGGTCATTTGTGAACAGGCATCCGTAACTTAACGTAATGCGCATTATAACCAATTCGTTATTCGTTACAAATCATAACGTTATTCACAAGCCGAATAACGTTATTCATACCGTAACTTTCAAATCGTTCTTCACGAAATAACGTTATAATCTATAACGTTAATGATTTGAGAAATCAGTATTCGGTTACTTGACCCAAGAGTTCTCGGGGGATAACGTTATATTTAATAACGATATTCAACGTACACTTAATATAACGTTATTCTTTTCTGTGCTATACATAATAACTCTAAGAACAGTAACAGAATGCATTCGGTTAATCATGTTAACCGTTTAGTTTATAACGTTAAACTCACATAACTATTTGATAACGATACAGTATGAATTAGTTAGAATATAACCTTTCGTTCAATAACAATTTAAATACGGTATGAGACCATAACGTTAAAGGAACAGAACGACATCTTCATACCGTTATAACGCAATAACGAAATGCCATTTTAAAAGAAAAAAATCCTTACAAAAA